>JAJMHH010000033.1:63235-84182 GCA_030582955.1 Osmozyma tolerans
TTTTTTTTTTTTTTTTTTTTTTTTTTTTTTTTTTCTTGTGCGAAGCTAATGGCAGTAACGACTTCGTAAATCCGAGCTTAGAAGTATTGTATGCGGATTAAGAGAGCGAGGCGAGATGGGGCGAGCATAAACGTGATGGAAACAGGTCTGTTTTTCTTTTTTTTTTCTCCCTCCATTTACACCCAATTACGAAAACAATCAAAAAGTGAGCCCATCGGATGTTGCTGATTTAGTCACGTACCTTGAAGGTCTGACCTTCTTATCATCTATGAGAGGCCTAGGTCTCATAACGCTTTTTTTTTTTTTTTTTTCGGTGTGTGTGTGTGTACGCTGGGATAATCATATAGCTTACACTGCATGGCAAGTGTCACGGAAGCCATAAGTAAAGAATCTTCCTTGCTGGGGGGGAAGACAATTACGAAGAACGAAAATAAATTGGGAAGAAAAAAATATTATTAGGAATTATTTATGGCATCCACAATGACGTGTGTTCAATTGATAGCTTGTGCCGGTTGGGCAGTTGCAATCAGCTTTAGCCAAGAGTGTTGTTAATAAAACGTGTAAGCCATATAACTTTCCTCCGCTTATCTAATGAGGTGGTAAAGTACATGAAAAGGCAGAATATAGACAGGCCGAGAAAATAGCTCCGGTGCCAAGGCTTGGTGTGCACATAGCAAAAGAGAAATTCGGAAAACAGGAAGGTGAGCCCCGCAAAGAAATTTATCATGCATCAGATCTTTCCTTATCGCTAGGGCTCGCCTCGTCATATCCTGTATATACTTGCACTAAATTCGCCGACTAGATGCTAGACCCTGCCATGGCGCGCTCCGCACTAGTGTGGTTAGCACTAGTTGAAATGGTTGCAACGACAAAAGAAAGTGGTTTACTCCGCAACAAAAAGGATTTGAATTGACGGCAGAATGGCCCGGTAAACTCTAAAATTTGACAGGGATCTTGAAAATGCTTTTTCTCCTGATTTGCCCTGCATTTGGTCGTATTGCTTGCAAGGTTGCTGTACAGGGCCTTGCACTCTTGGCTCTCTTGGCAACTACAGTACACACGATAATGATCTTTGTATTTTCCGTCCACTTCAAAAATTCGACGAATACTTAAATGACCCCGCTCCCCCGCACCCTTCATGATATGATCCTTTCTTCTCATCAATTACAACCACTTCCAAAAAAGTGATGTCCCACTCCACACTAGAATACAACGAGAAGGATACCAAGGTAAACAACAATGTCGAATATGGCTCCGACGATGCTCCCACAATCAACGGGAAACAAGATCAAATAGAGCCTTACAGGCATCCAATAGATAAGGTGGCCGCCTACTACGACTCCCACCATACCAAAGGCTTGACCGAAGCTCAATATGAGGCTCAACTCAGGGAGCATGGAGCCAACAACCTTGGCGAGACCGAGTCCATTTCCTACGTCAAGGTCTTTGCGCATCAAATGTTTAATGCCATGATTTTAGTCTTATTTATTTCCATGGTTATCGCATTGGCCATCAGGGACTGGATCTCTGGTGGTGTCATCGGTGCTGTCGTGGCCATCAACATATCCATCGGCTTCATCCAGGAGGTCAAGGCCGAGAAGACAATGGGCTCCTTGCGTTCCTTGAGCTCCCTGTCTGCTAGAGTCACACGTGACGGCGAAGACAAAGACATCGCTGCCGATGATGTCGTTCCAGGCGACCTTGTGCATATTAAAGTCGGTGATACTATTCCCGCTGATTTGAGATTAGTCTCCTCCAACAATTTGGAGACTGATGAAGCGTTGCTCACCGGTGAGTCCTTGCCAATCGCTAAGGACCACGAAGAGGTGTACTCCGACTTCAGTGTCCCCATCCCTGTGGGTGACAGATTGAACATGGTATACTCTTCCTCTGTCGTGTCTAAGGGCCGTGGTACAGGTATCGCCGTTGCCACTGGTCTTGACACAGAAATCGGTAAGATCGCCGAGTCTCTCAGAGAGAAGAAGGGCGTTATCAGGAAAGTCAAGAGAGAAGAAGGCAAAAGGCCTGGCGTTGGTGCTTACTCGAAGGCTTTCGGAGGTACGATTTGGGACATTGTCGGAAACTTCTTGGGTGTCACCGATGGCACTCCTTTGCAGAAGAAGTTGTCATGGCTTGCTATTTTCTTGTTCTGGGTCGCTGTGATCTTCGCCATCGTTGTTATGGCCACTCAGAAGTTCAACGTGAATAGAGAAGTGGCAATTTACGCTATTTGTGTTGCTTTGTCTATGATTCCATCCGCATTGATTGTCGTTCTTACAATCACCATGGCTGTGGGTGCCCAGGTGATGGTGACCAAGCATGTCATCATCAGGAAGCTCGACTCTCTTGAGGCTTTGGGCGGTATTAACGACATTTGCTCTGATAAGACTGGTACTTTGACCCAAGGTAAAATGATTGCAAAGAAGGTTTGGATCCCATCTGTCGGTACGTACAGCATGGATAACTCCAACGAAGCTTTCAACCCCACTATTGGTGACTTGTCCTTCACGAAGCACTCCCCGCTTTACATGAAGGAGGCTGACGAGGAGGTCGACTTTTTGCCAGTGGACAAGACAGACACTGCCAAGTTTCCTCAGAACTTCGTCAAGTGGTTAAACGCTGCTACATTGGCCAACATTGCTTCGGTTTATCAACTGAAAGACAAGGAAACTGGTGAACTTTTCTGGGAGACACACGGTGATGCAACTGAAATCGCTATTCAGGTGTTCTGTTCAAGAGTCGGCTTCAGCAGAGAAGAAGTATCTAGAGACTTCGAACATGTCGAGGAATATCCATTTGACTCCTCTATTAAGAGAATGACCTCCATCTGGAAGATGGGAGACAAGACCAAGATCTTCACCAAGGGTGCTGTCGAAAGGATCTTGCCTAGATGCACTCATTGGTCCGGTAACCCAGAGGATTTGACCGACACGCAAGAGCTTCAAGAAATGACTGACGAGGACATCGCCTTGATCGAAAAGAACATGGACTCTCTTTCCTCGCAAGGTTTGAGATGCTTGGCATTTGCTAGCAGAGATTTCGATGGAAACAAGGATGACCTCTCCGAGAGAGAGCAAATTGAGTCGAAATTGATCTTCCATGGTTTGGTTGGTATTTACGACCCACCCAGAGTCGAGAGTGCCAGATCTGTCAAGTTGTGCCACAAGGCAGGTATCAATGTCCACATGCTTACAGGTGACCACCCTACCAGTGCAAGAGCTATTGCTCAAGCTGTGGGTATTTTGCCACACAACCTCTACCACTACAGTGACGAAGTTGTCAAGGCAATGTGCATGACAGCCAGTGAGTTTGACGCTTTGACCGAGACCCAGATTGACGAGTTACCCGTGTTGCCATTGGTGATTGCTCGTTGTGCTCCTCAGACGAAAGTGAGAATGATCGATGCTTTGCACCGCAGAGATAAGTTCTGTGCTATGACTGGTGATGGTGTTAATGACTCTCCATCTTTGAAGAAGGCTGATGTTGGTATCGCCATGGGTCTCAATGGATCTGACGTTGCCAAGGATGCCTCGGACATTGTGTTGACCGATGATAACTTCGCCTCGATTTTGAATGCCATCGAAGAAGGCCGTAGAATGGCTGCAAACATTCAGAAGTTTATTTTGCAGCTTTTGGCTGAAAACGTTGCGCAAGCCATTTATTTGATGGTCGGTTTGGCCTTCATTGACGATGATGGCTTGTCTGTGTTCCCATTGTCCCCTGTTGAAGTTTTGTGGATTCTTGTGATCACTTCCTGTTTCCCAGCTATGGGTTTGGGTCAAGAGAAAGCATCGGAAGACATTTTGGAGAAACCACCTAGCCGTCACATTTTCACAAAGGAGCTTATCATCGACATGTTGGTGTTTGGTTTGATCATGGCTGCTAGTTGCATGTGCTCGTTCGTCATTGTTGTCTGGGGCGAAGGTGACGGAAACTTGGGCCGCAATTGTAACAACGATGGCGACCTGTGCAACTTGGTGATGAGAGGTAGATCTGCATCGTTTGCCACCATGACATGGTGTGCACTTGTGTTGGCATGGGAATGTATTCACCCAGTTAACTCGTTGTTCTACATGAGACAGGACACAGACAACCCATGGTGGAAGCAAACTGCTATTGACCTTTGGAGCAACCAGTTCTTGTTCTGGTCTGTTGTCCTTGGTACCGTTACTGTGTTCCCTGTTGTTTACATTCCTGTTATTAACAACAAGGTATTTGTGCATGCACCAATTGGATGGGAATGGGGTGTTGCAGTTGCCTTTACCTTCCTTTTCTTAGCTGGTGCCGAGCTTTGGAAGCTTTGCAAGAGATTATACTTGAGAAAGTGGAGCACAAGAGCCAAGAACCCAGAGTACGACTTGGAAAGAAAGGACCCATTCCAGAGATACGCATCTTTCTCCAGATCTAACACTCTCGACCCCGACATGAGGGCTTGAGTGGATTCTACAAATGATAAAAGAACAAAAAAATCGAAAAATATTCAGAAAAGAAAAAAAAATAAAGAGAGCTCACATTCGCACATACATTGGCAACAATGCCAGTTAACATTTAGTCCTTCATTTTAATAAACATAATAACATTATCTTCTAGTAGAATAAAACGATTCAGAAAACAAAAACTAAATTCAGTGATGATCGCTGGTAGCAAAGACGCAAAACCGTAGATGTTGTAACCAAAGTTATAATTCCGTGCGCAATACCAGATTAAGCGCAAGTTGTCATTTGCATGATATGAAGAAGCTATACGACTTAAAAAAATAGAGAAGTGATCAGGTCACCTAGACTCATCCGGTTGTTTCTTTTTAACCCGTATTTGCTTTTAATATATTGAGCAAACGGGCGTTGCGCAGTTCGAACGGCTTCACAATAAGATGGCGAAACCTTGTATTTTCAAGCACCGCGGCTATCATGATGTGTCGAGAAAATGAAGGGGCCTGTTAACGATGAAAAGAAGAAGGGGATACAAAAATTTGATTTTGATATTTCATTTCTTTTTATTCTTTTTTTATAAAAAAAGAGAAAAAAAAAAAAAAAAAGCAAAACACAGACTTAGCAACTCGGAGTAACATGAATCTGTCTATGAATTCAAAATGGCATTTCTCTTCAATTGTTCTTGAGAATGCATTTGCTCAATTTAAAAATTTGTGAGAAATAGAGCTAATCTACAGAACATATAGAAAGCTGTGAAAAGTACAGTTAATCTACAGAACACTTACAAATTTCATAGATTCAGCATCAACAAATTCCAATGGAAGGGAACAACATTTACGACCATTGGAAGACATAAAAAATCAAGCACTAAGATTCATACATACTAATAATTATATAAGTGCCGGTCGTTACCAAACACTTCGATAACCCCCTCATCGGTGGACTTGTTGTAATCAATCACCGTGACAGACACATTAACTGGAACCTTCAAACTAGCCCTCAATAACGAATTGCCCGTCACATAACCCCTATTGTCGCAAAGGTGATTGGTGAAGGCTGTGATAACACCGCCATGAGTACAACACACAACGTTAAGGTAGTCATTCTCCTTTGCTTCATTGATGACCTTGTTCCACTCGGAGTCCACCCGTGCAACCATATCCTCGCGCTTTTCACCGACACCATCAAAGTAGAAACCGAACTTGTTTATGGCCTCCAGCATCGGCATGCCCTCTACTTCTCCCATATCTCTCTCGCGCAACGCTGGCGTAGAACGAGCCCTATCTTGAGGGAAATCAGGGTGGTGACTGAGGATTTCGTCCTTGGTCCTGGTACATCTCTTGAGATCAGAAGTGACAATGAAGTCAAAGGTGATATCTTTGAACTTCTGGCCAATTTTGGTGGTTTGCCTAAGACCTTCATCGCCCATTTCGACGTCAGTCTGCCCCTGCATAATCTTTTTGGTGTTATGACCAGTGCGGCCATGGCGAATTAAGAAAATCCTTACCTTTTCTAGGTCTTTGTTGGTCTCTACCCTGGACATATTGTATGATATAGTAGGTGATAAGAGATGAAAAGTTGCAACATATACTTGCAGCAAAACCAAGGAGTGGTCCTGTATGCAACACGTTTACCCGCGCCGAGTGTAGACGTGGGGCTCCAATATTTTAAACCTCTACATTGTGTTGCACATAAAAAAAATATATATATATAAAACGTTATAAATATTGTCTGTGGCCCCGCGCTCCCTTTCCTATATATAGGGAGTCTTGTACTCACTAATACCAAGCATGTGGCTCTTAGTCCGGTCTGCGGTAGAGGAGAAATCCTGACTTCTGCCCCACCTTGGTGTACAATAGTTGTGCACGGTGATTTTCGAATTGCGTGCTCCAGTAGCACTTCTTACAATTCATGCGATCAGCCTCTTTATAGGTAAACTCGATAAGTGCACGTCCCACTCCCTTCAATCTGTTGTTGGGGCTCACGAACAAGTCGTTCAAGTAAAGCGCGTCCTCGATTGTCCAGGTGTTCCTGTGGGTAAGGTAGTTGGCAAACCCAATGACTTGTTCTGACTCATCATCCACTGCGACGGCCGAGTAAACGGGCTCCTTATCATCGAAGAATCTGTTGAAGGTAGTTTCCGTGACATGTGCTGGCACCCTGTCCAATCCGTTGTAGAACACGAGGTAAGAGTCTTTACCGCACCAAAGATCCACCCATTGCTCTTTGTCCTTGCGCTCAATTGGTCTCACGTAAAATCCCATAATACAAGTATTTGTGATATAATCTGTCATTCCCCTGGCGCTAGTGTCCCTTTATATATCCCTAAAAGCTGCACGACGTCTTAAAAAAGACCGCCTTGACATACCCGATTTAGTTAGAGGAGGACTCGCCATCAAATCATCCTTTATCAAAAACTAATTGGGGCTTACATAAAGTCTTTTTGTTTTATACTCTTAACCACTTCACTTCTTCTTCTGACTCTCTATATAAATAGCTTCCACCCAAAGCGCGAACATCCGTACTTTTGGCAGATAATACTACGGTCATGACAAAAATACTCTGAGATCGTTCTTCCTACATAAACACAAAAACGTCCAAGAAATGAAATACTATTAGGCTATAAAAGCTGGCAATAAGCCGAATATATGAAAAGAAAAGTAAGATAATGCATTCGTGATATCTGCGTACTGCTCGTAGAAGCATTTTTTTGCAGATGGTGGGCCCTAAAAGCCACGTGCTCATTCGTCTTCGATGTCAGTTTCTAAGTCACACATGGACCTGCAATTGGGACAGTAGAACTGGGGATAACTCTTGATGATAATTGGCCGAATGCATTTGTAATGCCATGAGTGTGAGCAAGGGCTGATAAATACAGCCTGACAAGGCTCAAGTTTGAGGAGACAAATGGCACACTCAGGGAATTCCGCATCATTTTCTTTCTTCTTCGTATCTATTCCGAGATTTTTCATCTTCTTATGGATATCGAGATTAAACTGGTTGACCTTTCGTTGCCAGCTTCTGTTGAATTCACACCTCATCTTGACACATCTGTACACTTCCTCTGTACCACCACGATAATCTAATCCGAGTTGCACCACATCCCCATCCATAAGGGGCCAGAGAGTCAGTTCTTGCGACGCCTGAGATAGTCTTATGTTGTTAAGGAATGTGCCCGAAGAAGATTTGCAGTCTTTTAAGAACCACAGGCCCTCCTCGTTGCACTCGAACATGGCATGTGTTCTTGATACAACTTTTGACTTGAATACAATAGGCGCCGATGAACCCTGAGGAGCATGGGCAGCACTCTTGTTCTTTTCCGTATATCTGCCAACGAAGATGCTTTGCTTTGGCCCCACACGACGTATCATCGGGGAGAAATAAAGACCTGTATTGGACGACAGGTGGTCAATTATGGGGGTCAATCTGACAGAGAAAAATCCATCCTTGTCTTTGCCTGAGCGATCCTCTTCGGAGATAGACTCGCTCTGGGGTTGTTCAGAGGTAGCTTCTGGAATGGCAGGAGATAGGCGTACCGCGGTGGGTTCACTGGCCAATAAAGGTGGTGGTGGGAGGAAATGACTTAGATGCGACTGTTCTGATGCCGCCGAGAGGTTGGTTGGCCCCGAGCTCACAGCTGGCAGCTCGAAGGTGCCAGTAATACTGTTTAAGTTGTTCATTGTCGGACTGTTCGACATAAAGATTTCCGGGTGAGAGCCTAAACCTTCATTAGCAGTGGAAGCGGTACCATTCGTGGCACTATTATTATTGGGAGCGGAGGACGAATTAGGGTTAGAGGATCCACGAATGGTATTAGAGATGGTGCTGAGGAAGTTCAAACCAAATGAAGCATGTCTTGAAGGGGCATGTGGAGGCTGAGGACGAGTGGTTGAGGTAGTACTGGATTGCTGGAGGCTAGTGTTGGGGGTATTTGCGGTGGAGGATGCGGGTTCAGCACTTTGAGTGGCATTATTGGTTGAGTTAAAAATGTTGGAGCCGTTGGAAGGGTTGGAATTTGTGGTATCGTTGCTTGACGAGGTATTGGGCATTTGTGCGTGGTGCATGAAAGGGCTATCGGCAGAGTTGGAGCTAGAAGAAGATGGACCGTCCTGGTTTGCGTTGTCAACCGGCGGGCGATGGTCATATGACGAGGGCGGGGAATGGTTTGGATGGGGGTGACGCTGAGATGAAGAGTCAGAAGGATAGAATGTTGGCGGGAAAGCGGCAGCCTCATTGGTGGGAGAGCCCGGGGCGGAATTACCTGAAGATGACAAAGAGCGCTTTCCACTGGATTTTGAAAGGGTCCTCGCAGGGGTGTTTGTCATGGGAACGATACTCTCTGACATGGTATATAGGTATTAGGTGGGAATCAAGAGGGCTTTCAGATGCACAGGGAGGGAGATTTTTTCAGTACACAATAAAATCAAACTGGGTGTTTAATGACACAAGACCTTTGAAGAAAGGGGTTTCGACGAAACAGTGTTGCACCGGATAAGGGATGAAGGAAATGTAAATAATTTTAATTTGGGGAGGCGGCTGAAAATGGATGATGAAATAGTCGATCCCGGAATGGCTGGGAGGTATGAAAGAGGAAATAAAGTCTTTTGTGTGTAAGAGAAGATGCGTTCACCGACGGAAGTCAAAGAAGAGTAGAAAATAGGTTACAAGTGAGGGAAGTTCTCATGTTTTGGGGTTGCCCTGGCGTTGCCTGCATGTGGCGTGACTGAGGTCAAGGACAGAAAAAAAAAAAAAAAAAAAAAAAAAAAAAAAGGATGTCCGAGAAATCAGGTGGCACGCTTAGGCCGCCTTCATGGGGCGGCTTTTTGTCAGGGTTCACCCACTTGAATTGAGCCGTGTCAGCAATTGGTTATATTTTTTTTGGTAGTCATTTAACTTATTGTTTCTTTTTCTATACGGGTCCAAAGATCTTGCTGTGGTTTGTTCCTTCTAAATTCTATTTCTATTTCTTTTTATTTTTTTTACTGTGTTCTTTAGCCACCTCTACAGAAAGTTTGAAGGTATATTTTCCCACACTTATCCGACTTGTAGACCACGACCCCGCTGCGGAGACTACCAGGGACATCGTCCCAAATTTTTTTTTTTCTTTTTTTCTTTTCTTTATTTTTCCCTCTCTGGTTTAACGCCCCACCTCGTAACACGTTACAAACCCTAACACTAGAAGCCAAAACGCCCATGGCTTGAGACCTTAAGCGAAACGGACCCATTCCCTATTATAGCAATTCTGCTGGTCACCAATTCTTCGGCTAACTTTCTCGCGCTGGCCGTTCCGGCTGGTTCATGTTTTGTTTGTGCACCTGACTCCAGCCTCCGATCGGAACAAATTAACCTGCCCGCGACGACTCACTGTGCAAAATAGCAAATGCAAACGAAAAGAAGAAACAAATAAAAAAGAAAATTCATCGCAGTGCGGCAACACTCTTTACAGCACAATTGCTTAAACCAAACATCAGTGAAACAGAAATGCAAGTACGCATGCCAGCACACAATTGCAGCTTGTCTAAGCCAAAACAAAAAAAAAAAAAGCAAACTACTTTTGTATCTTGACACCTACATTCTGATACTTATTTGAATTCAATATTCATAAGCATTCTCTCACTGAAGAATGGAGGTGTTTTGCGTGATGCCAAGCACAAATCCGTGCATCTCGGCCAAAAAAAAATGATGTAATGCTCACTTTTCGTCAGACCAAACTGTCAGATGAGATTCATTTTGCAACGCACTTCCCTGCCGGTGCTAGCTGTGTTTTTTTGCTGGCGCATATCTACATTCTCTTTTCTTTCAAATACCCCTATAACAGTAAAATAACCTAGTAGTTGGACTTTTCACTGACTAACCGAAGAAGCAACTGCTGGATCTGGTCCCTGCCCTTAGGGCTGTTCCATATTTTGTGGTCTGAGTTCTCAGCAACAACCCACTCTTGCACCTTGTCGCTGAGTCTAGTCAACTCTCGTTGCCACTTGCCCCAGTTGATGGAATTCCTGATCATAGAGTCCGATGAGATCACAGATAAAGGCACACTCTGGATACCTGAGTTCTTCACCTCGTTGTACGACAAGATTGACGCCGTAATCTGCTCTTGCAACCGTGCACGAAGGTACTTGGATCCGTGCTTCATGTCCCGACCAAAAATCCGGCTCTTGGACAGGTATCTGCGAGGGTGGAAGAACCAGTGGAAATTCCGCACGAGCCCTAATGGAGAAGTGACACCTCGGAGCCACACCTTGAATCCTTGCCACGAGTCCATGAACTCCAAGATGTGCCTAAACTTCCTCTTGTTCTCATTCTTCTTATTGCTACCGCTGAATGGAAGCTGTCTGAGAAGATCCTCATGCCAACTATCCACGAGCAACAACGAGTGCATCTGGCCCATGTTCCTCAGGGCAAACACACGCGAGTAGAGTCCTCCAATATCAAAGCCGACAGCAGAGAAGGGTCCTTCAATCTTCTCTTTCTTCAACGCCTCAATAAGGAACTCCACAACAATAGAAACAGAAACAGGAGATGGCGCACTGTCGGAAAAACCGTAGCCGGGTCTATCCCAAATGCAGAAACGCTCAATCTTGTTCATATGGTAGAGCTCTTCCACCCACTCCTGGAACAGCTCAACAGACGACAATTGGCCACCCTCCAACAACACAATTGGTTGACGGGCCTTCTCTGGGTCTTTGTCGTCAGGTTTGCCCATCTCCTTGTGGACATCACCATAGCAAGCTAAGTGCACCTTGAATTGGTTCTCGTTGACAGGAATCATCTTTCCCCAGGGTTTCTCGTGGGAATCGAATGCCAGGAGCCACAAGGTCAACGAAATGTTTGCGATGATCAAAAGCAAAGCGAATTTGATGACAATCTTAATGGTCACGATGAAAAGTTCAAATACGGATCTCCGTTTTTCAACCCTTCCAGTATATCTAATTTCCTGTTCGGCCTTGCCCTTCTCGACCCACCATTCAGCAAAGCAGTTAAGAGCAATGTTCAAAAGCGTCCAAAGAAGAAGCAAGTTTCCAAGCGTGCCTAGCTGAACCCTCAAATATGGAACGCTCAACACAATGAAGGCATCAACGAAAACAAGCAAGCAGCTGATGTAGCCAAGTATACGCTCATAGTAGGCAGGCACAACAAAACACCACACAGTAACTAAACCGGTGAGTATGTTTAATATAACCAAATCCAATTCCAAAAAGGATTTGCCCCTGTTGAAGAAGAAGGGCAAGGAGATAAAGTCCGAGATCAAAACAAGGAAAAGGAGGACAGTGTTGATACCAAGAACTGTGAGCAACAAAGACCGCAAAATCTGGATGCGATAAAGATTCAATGGTGAGACTATTGGGTCATCTGGGTCCACATACTCCCTTCTGTCGAGCAATGGCTCTCTTTCCAAGTCCGGTGTAGGGCTGGTACGAGCACTGCTCCGAGAAGCCTGTGTTCTCTCTTCGTACTCGCCATCAGACATTGTGAGCGGGCGCTATTCAAAGTAGCAGCTTCAAAGTCAAGGAGTGAGTAATCCTAGAATGGTAGGATCAATTGAAGTGGTCGATTGTTGTTGTATAGTGGTATTAGCAACCGAAGACCCTTAAAGCATGAATGATCACGTGATGATATGCGAGCGTGGGGAATAGACCAAGCCGCAAACGGGAACATCATACTAATACACCTCGATACGAGATACCGCCGAAATGTATGTCAAGAGTTTGGATTCTCTTACCAATGCTTGTTCTCTATTCACTCTATAGATTCCTGGAATTATGAATATACGGGCTTCCTTGTGGAAGAATATGTTCCGGTGAGTATCACGTGCGTCTTGTCTTGTGAGTCTTAAGGGCGTCTACACCGTAGTGAGCTGCGACAGCGCCAGAAGCAACTCCAATGTCACTCATTTCCATACCCACAACTTCCGAAAAAAATGGAGTGGTCTTTTACCACATTACTATTACCCTTCCGCTTCGATCGTTATCAGTTGACCGGCGGTACTCCGAATTCCTTGGTCTTGTGAAGCAACTATGCCTGGAACTAGGGATATCGCAGTCGGACTTCCCCTACCGTTTGCCGCCAAAGGACTCTCTCTTCAGCAAGAAGTCAACGGTGGTTTTGACCAGGAAAGCTGGACTAACGGAATTCCTCAATAAGGTAATCCAGGATAGAGAGCTACAAAATCGTCAATCCGTTCACTCTTTCCTCCAGCTCCCCCTGAAATTCGAGTTCACGTCTAACCTATTCAAAAGTGCAGACGGAGAAACCAACGATACCAAGTTTGTCATTGATGAGGATGCCAGCGACATCAGTAGTGGTGTGTGGCTCTCTTATTTGAGAAATGTCCGCTACGGCGTTTCGGAACTCAGTAAAGAGGGAAACGTTCAATCCAAGCTTTCTAACAGAGAGCAGGTCATGAAGAGTATTAAGCCCAATATCGAGAAACTAGCGTCTGCCTTGACGCATTTGGCTCTGTCAGGCCTGATAGACCAAGCTGAGCTCCGGAAAAGAACCACCTTACTTAAAGAAGTCCTGAAGCAGGTTGAAGATGGCATAGACTTCAAACCATCTGGTCAAGATAGCGCGGAGAATCCGAAAGAGATGCCAGGGACGTTTGGCTTATGTCTATCCAGTCCCTTTAGTTCCAAGCTGGCTCCAGCTGAAGAGTCATCAAAAACCATAGACAAGTCTAATCACGAGCTTTTGCAGCAGCAGCAGCAGGTTCATAGGGACCAGGACGCGGAATTGTTACAGCTACGGTCTATCATAGCCAGACAGCGAGAAATCGGCGAAACCATAAACCAAGAAGTGACGGAACAGAACGAACTTTTGGATGGGTTCAGCGAAGACGTTGAAAGGTCGGCACGGAAATTGAAAGTTGCACGACATAGAGCTAAGGGAGTGATATAGATGTTCTGAAGTCGGATGTGCGCCCTAAATAGACTGATCATTGAATATTGGTGGTGCATATAGATGAGTCTGTATACACTGAGGGTTGAGCGGTATAAATGGAAATATTTTTTCGCTCAAAAGTCAAGTAATCTTCTTCTCATGAAGTATTACTACTTTTCTTTATCATGACCATTGTTACTCTATTATAAATTGTATGTTATAATGAACAGCACTGAAAGATGAAAAAACTTCGCCTTAATCGATAATTCATGAGAATTGAAAAAGTTAACACCAAGATCTACTCTGACCTTGCTTTACAAAACGAACATTACTAACCGTAAGAGCTCTAATAAGACCTATTATCCAAGCAAACCTTCCACTGTGTGTCTTATGCTTTGGTCCTTACCAAAGTGTATCTTGTTAAGGAAGTTCGGGAATGTAGTGTAGTCTTGAGTAAGTTGTCTTTCTAGGAACCAGAAGATATGTGAATCATGCCATTTGGTCCTCAAAATCCATTCCACTGGCTTTTGCCGGCAATATGGGCTGGGAAGCCGTGTTGGTTTCCAAGATCATCGCTGGGCATACTCTCAAGTAATGAGATGGACGGTATCTGGTGCACTGGTGTATCACCACCCAATTACCTTCGCACTAAACGAAATTTTGACCTTTAGACACACCAAGAAACAACATCACACGACATGGTTTCTGCTGCTGGCTTATTACTCAGTACGTCTCTCGGAGCTGCTGCAAGAAAGTTGCAAGTTGAACTCGTCAACAGAAGCTTCGGCACAACCGCCACAAGAGTGAACGGCTACCTCCTCTCCATCGGTGCCTTCGTTGGTACTTACCTTGTCTTAGACAAATACGTCGACAACAACAGATCTTTGTTGAAGAGAAGATTGTTACAGTTACGCGAGCAGAGAGCTCAGACTGATGCCTTCCTTGATCTTTCCGACAAGGAGGATGAGAGAATGACCGCCTCCGAGAGAAGCGGTAAGTTCTTCCGCATGTTCGAGCATTACGGTCAAGGCTTCAAATAAGGGTCTTCAACCTGCTGCTGTTCATGGCGTACTCGATAATTGCATTTAAGATATCTATATTCAAACGTGACCCTGCTGTGTAGACCCTCAAAGACAACATTTTGGTGGCTCAGAACCGGCCCCGCACTTAATCCACCATTTCCGCATCCTCTTCGTCTGCTGCTTCGACATTATTGGACTCCTCGACATCCTCTCCGGACTCTTCATCGCTTTTTTCTCCGTCGGATCCACTGTCATTTGCATCACTATCGAATTCCTCAGCAACATCGCTGTCGCTGTCACTCTCACCCTCAACACCACCAGTGTAGGTTTCGTCTTCATCCTCATCATCACTGCCAGCGGGCTGCTGCTCAGTATCTGCGACATTCGAAGGCTCCTCTGCAGCTCCCTTGTTGGCATCACTGGCCTTCTCGCGGTACTTGTCATCAAATGAATTATCGTCAATGTTCATTGCTCTCACGAAATCGTCGATGGCTTGATGAGACTTCTGGTCGATCATGCTGAACTCTTGAATAAGCTCATTTTCAGGATCATTTGGATCAGCAAGTGTCATCAAAATACTGAAGGTGAAACGAGTCACGTCCTTATATGAAACGCTCTTAACAGACTTGAAATCAATGATGATTATTGGCTTCTTGAACCCAAAGATGATCTTGGCCTGCTGCGGACTGGTTTGCACAAAAAGCAAAGATCCCTCCTTGGATCCCTTGTACGCTTCAACAGCGAGGAAGTCGATAACTGAATTAGCTTTCAGGGACAAAGCTATGGTATTGTCCGAGTTCAAGAGCAAGGAGTTCTTCTTGAAACCAGGAGAGGGCATGAAGTTTAGCAAATTGATCCCGCACAAGCTGAACTGCCTTTGAAGAAACTCAATTATGAGCTCGTTGATGGGCTTTATGGCATCGTCAGTGGCCTCCACGTGAGCGATTTGGGCCTCGGCATTGGGTGGAAGCTTCTGGTCAGCCATAAGCTGTTTCTTGATGACATCAAGGTTGAGAAGACAGATGATAGGCTCATCCTTGGACACGTCAAGAAGGGCGTCTTTTTGGAGCCAGAGGCACAACATGGCAGTGTCCTTCTTGGAAGGAATAGTTGTGTTTCCCAAAATAGGAAGGATCATACTTAGGCTTATAGCGTCCAGGAGGTTGGTAAGGGAGATTTCTGGAATAGAGTTGGATAGGTTGACCACGGAAAGAACAGGATTAGGAGCGCTGTTCTCGCCTAGCAAGAGATGAAACACGAGATGGAACTTCTTTCTCGTGGGGGAAGAGAAGGACAAGCTGGAGAGTTCGAAAATCTTCTCTTCAGCGGCAATTGGAGCGGTATAGTTTAAGTGGTAGTTTGAAGCAAGAGGATTTGATTTAGCCTGGTCATCGTTTGTTGCTTTTTGTGTTGTTGATGGCGGTGCCTCTTTGTTTGTTTTCCGCTTTTTCTGGCCAGGTTTAAGGAAGTCGTACAACTCCGCCAACGTATCCTCAGCGGACGGTAGAGCGACGATTATAGAGTCGACTTTAGCTTTGAGTTCTGCTGGTAGCGAATCCCTCCACATCTTTTTGTTCTGGTGGCCAAAGATATATCACTGGAGAAAAAGTGTTGTGCGGAGATTTAGTAGTGAGGCTCCCCAGGCGAAGACCTGGACGAAGACCTGGAACTTCTAGTAGCAAGTGTCCATACTCGCACAGAAATATTCATAAATCATCATCATTAATGATCACTTGAAGAGAAACTTTGAGTCGCTGATAATAAGTCCTTGTTTAATAGTCAAGAATTCTTCCCGATCCGTATTCTCTGGAAGTACCCGTAACCACACCGCGGTGGCGACGCGTCCCTGGTGCAACACGTCAATTAAGATGAGCGACGATGCAGACGAATTGTTTCTGCCCAACAGTCGAATTTTGTCGCTTCTACCGTCACTTGCAAGTGGTCTTATTCTGAGAACGCCATTTACAGATAAAATATATGATTTTTTGGAGAAGCAGTCCAAAAAGGCGCTACGAAATGGAGACAAGGACAGAGCAAAAGATCTTGACAGAATCCACGAGGCACTAAAAGCCCGTCAAGATGAAGGATTCATTATGCTGAAGAAATCTTCAACTATCGACAAAGACAAAACCGTCATCTTATCTTATTCGTTCGGTAATGTTTATCTGGAGGCCCTCCGTTTAGCCACTGGGCATGCCGTAAAGCTTGACTACTTTGTCAAAGATGGCCAAGGTTCCGAGTTTGATTGCAAGACACTCAAAGAGCTTGCTCGTACTTATCTCATGGGCAATGCTAATCAGGATACAAGAAACTCCATCTTCGTCAAGGTTACAGATAACCCAGTTGAAGAGACAGTGGTGTACTCGGAACCTTCAGACTTCCTTGAGCTCCGGCGGCTTCTAGCTGAGATTGGATACACGGTGAAGCTTGACACAAAAGAGCTTGAAAAAATTCCGCCATCGGCCACACATGAAGGTACCAGTACTCATCCACCACCAGTGCAGGGTCCGTACCACTACGTTGATGTTTACAGCTGGCATTGTACTTGCGAGCAATTTTTTGAATGTTACAATAACGACCCTACGGTTCCTGGGGTAGAGCTTTTGCAGGACTTCTCATCTAACGTTTCTCGGGGACCACTACACAAGTACCTTGCCGTTTGCGGTGTCTTACATGTTAACCCGTTGCACATTTGTTCCCATTTGTTGGCAATCGTCCTATGTGCATACAATATCGACGCAGTGGACATCAAAGTTGGAATTATTACCAGTGCTACTCAATTGATTGAAGCTTTGGGGATACAGCAATGAGGTACACCGCTTACGCCTATGCTGCCATTACGTATGAAGGTGCATTGAAAAAAACAAAATGCGCCAGTTGTGGAAATTCGCAGTCTTAAGCGATGCTCTAATGGGGGCCGCATTGCACATACTTAGCAACATCAACTGACCCAAAAGCATATCTTTACGAATTCTGTCTGACCGAATTGGCAGGGACCTTTAGTTCAATATAGTCAAACTGGTTGTCTCTCTCTTATTCATTCTCTAATTTTTTTTCTTTTTTTTTCTGTTCTTTTTTTTTTTTTTTTTTTGAAGTTCACCCAGTTATTGGTTCCGCAAGTCTCCCGTGCACGCCCTGAAATGTAGAAGGGCGTACAAATGAAAAAAAAAAAATAGTGCGAAACCCAACTTTTTAGTATCGAGACTTGGTCTTCAAATTTTCCGCTCCCGACAACCAATTAGTCACAAAGTCAGTTGTATTCATACATACCCCAGGGCATTTCGATAAAGTCCCCTTCATTTAATTCTCCCCATTCCCATATCCATACAATTTTAACCTTTTTCTCAGCTCGGCATATTTATTACCATCCATCGCCAAATAAGCTTTTATTCTGCCATACTTCTTTGGTCTCTATTAGTTCTTTCTTCTACCAGTCAGCAGAACAAAATCTAGATTATAAATCATCTAGATAATTTCCCTCCATTCTACTCTGAATTATCATCCTATATTGCTTTCGTCTTGCATTGGTTGTCTTCGGTGCTTACTGCTAATAGTCCCTGAAGAACACAAAGTCGACTCTACCCACACGACCTATATTCCTGGGCATCATATCAAAAGCAGCATTCCATTCCAATTCTGCCCTCCATTAATACTCCACAACCTTCGATTTCATGACCACCTAATTCATCCGCCTGGCCGTCTACTGTAACAATAATTAATAAAGTCATGCCCTCCGAAGTCTCAAGTCACGCAAACACAAAACCTGTTTCTACGAAAGAATCATCTTCGTCCTCTTCTACTACCGCCACTGGGCCACGCAGGTTCAGAGGTGATGTTCCAGCATTCAACCCAACAGGCCAAAGTCCCCATATATATGCCCAGCAAATGCAGGCCCAATACTCGGCCATGCCTCGCCATCTGCAACAACAACCATACCCGCAGCAGCCCCAGTTTTTTCTGCAGCATCCGGGCTTCATGTACGGTGGTCAAATCCCAGCATATTACCCAATCCCAATGGCTTACCCCGACCAGATGTACCAACAGTATTCATACTTCACAATGGCGGCGAGTCCCTTCGGTGCAGCTCCCCTGCCTTACATGGGAGCCCAGTTCAACGGAATGAGCGGTGCCTACATGCCACAAACTGCAAGAGACAAGCATCCGCCAAAAGGCAGCAACTCCCCATATACGAATCATCTGCACCTAAATGCCGGCAATTCCAAAGGCTCTTCTCAGTCTTGGTCATCTCGCTCCCAATCTCCTATCAGACTGCAAGAGTCTGTCACACAAACCCCCGAAACCGAAGAGGAAACTGCTCACACAACTCAATCACAACAGCTGTCAACCCCTCGAACGGCTTCGTCGAAAATGCATCACAGCCAAGAAACCATAAAATCTTCTTCAGCATCTACCAGCTCGAAAGCACAGCTGCCACAGCCCCAAGAATCTAGCCCATCTGGCAAAGGTCCAGAAAAGCTAAGTAAGCTTCCATTATTCTTCAACTCTTCCATGGAAGAGTATGCATCATCAAGACGCGACAGCATAGGTCAAAAGCATAATCTTCTAGAGTCCAAAACAAGAAGGCTCTCACAACTTTACCCATCTTTCACGAGTCCGCAAACTAATGACGTCATCCAAAAAGATGGTTTCTATCATATAAAGAACCACAATTCCGATGAGGACTTCTCAAAAGGCATTTTTCCCCACAAAGCATCTTCCCAACATAACGATTCCCCTAATGATAACGACGCTAATGACGAAAAGACAAGGCTGGGCCTGAACTGGGCATCAGTTTTGCAAAAAACCGCAAACAAAAAGCAAGTGGCCAAGAAGGCAACTGGAACCACCAAAGCACCAGTCTCTGTCTCTGAAGCTAAGCTCAATACTCTGACCCTCCTAGCCGCTGATGAAGGTCCTAAATCCTTGGGATATTTGACGTTCAAGTTGTTGTTCGACCCTGAATTCTCTCTCGAACTGCAAGGTTCCTTCGCTATTCATCCTCGTGGATTGACCAACACGGGAAACATTTGTTATATGAACGCAGTACTTCAATGCCTCATGTTTTGCGAGCCCTTCAATAAGGCATTGAAGTTCATTGATGAGAAGGCAATCGGTTCCCTCGGCAAGAAGTCCTCCACGCCCATTATCGATGCTACTATTAATTTCATAAAAGACTTTCTTAAAGTCAACTCCCCTTCTAATGGCAACATGCCGAGCGCCAAGGTGAACGATGATGGAATCGTGATTGGGCGCCCGCTTTCTCCACAATTACTCTATTCACGGTTGGTTGAAAACCCCAAATTCCAGCATCTCAAATGGGGCCAACAGGAAGACGCAGAAGAATTCCTTAACTATCTTCTAGATGGTTTGCATGAGGATTTTGTGAGTGCAGAGGCTAAGCTCACCACGCAGGAAGTTGAAAGATGCATCCAAAACTACCAAGCCAAACTTATAGATTCTGTCAACAGTGCGGACCTCAAAAGCACCATCAAGAATGCCTACAGGATTGTTAAGAATTCAACAAGAGATGCTAATGACAAAGAGGAATATTCGAGTCTGGACGATGAAAGTGCTGACGATGAGAAGGGCTGGGCTGAAGTCGGAAGCGGAAAGAAGATTTCAAAGAAGAGGGTTGTCGAAGTGGAGCCTTCGCCTATAACTCAGATTTTTGGCGGCAGGTTCCGCAGTGTGTTGACAGTGCCCAAGGGAAAGGATTCTCAGTCCATCACGGTGGATCCTTTCAGATGCATGCTGGTTGATGTATCTGACGATGATGTCAACACTATAGAAGATGCGTTATGGAAAATCAACGAGGTGGAGAAACTACCATATAAGGTTGGGGATCGTGAGGTTATTGCAAGAAAGCAGACATTCATTGATCAACTTCCTGAGGTTTTGATCTTGCAACTCAAGAGGTTCTCTTACCAACACGAGAAGGTGAGCCAGAAGAATTCTCTGGATGAAGACCAGAACAGTGAAAGCAATGATGTAATGGCATCATTGGGGACTATTGAAAAGGTTATGAAGGACGTGAGGTACAGCCATGATTTGAGCATTCCTGTTGAGTGCCTCTCACCATTGCTTCAAAGCACCGCCACTCAAAGAGACTACAAGCTCGTGGGTGTGATCTATCATCACGGAAGAAATGCTGAAGGCGGCCACTACACTTGCGACGTATCCAGAAGCTTTTCTGAAAAGGATTGGTTGCGAATCGACGATACATCTGTTGAGAAGATTGAGCCCGAAGCTGTGGTTGAAGAGCCACAAATGAAGGACAAGAGTGCTTACATCTTGATGTACCAGAGGAAGTGATAATCTGCTGATGACATTTTGAGGATATAGCCAAAATATAAGAAAAAAAGAAATTGAAGAAAGTGAATAGCTACTAAAATAAGTCTATGTTGGGTTTCATTGTCAACACAGAACGAAAATTCAGGAGTCAAAAGGGTCCGATGAGCCACATTCCGGACAATGGAAGACAAAGACGCAAAAGCAATTGAAGCTTAAAGGATCTTCAAGGATGAATCTTACGAAAATGGCGATTTCGTTCACCTTTTGGTAAACCTCCACTCAATCCCGTGGGGTGTGTAGGATTTAATCCAAGATACAGCTACG
>JAJMHH010000033.1:84282-107469 GCA_030582955.1 Osmozyma tolerans
ACAAAAAAAAAAAAAAAAAAAAAAAAAAAAAAAAAAAAAAAAAAAAAAAAAAAAAAAAAAAAGAAAGAAAGAAAAGGACCAAAAGACAATAGCCAAAAAATAAAAAGAATGCTTATTGAATCCATTGATCCCTGCTTATTCCATATTTTGGGTGTTTTATATGTGTATTTTAACCGTAGGTTATCCGTAATTAAAGATCGATATTCGCAACCGAGGCAAATATATGTGCCGAATTTCGAAAATTCACATCATCATAATACTTACTCGTTTATCCGAAACGGAACACTTCCTACTCTGTTTTGCGATTTATTTCCTTTTTACTTTGTGTAAAAATAATTGCTGGTCTATGAATAGAAACTCCAACAAAGGATTCTCCTTCCCACAGTTTGCAACCATAAGGAGACTCTAATTGTGGCTGCAGTCGAAATCCTCAAGCGGCGCACAAAAGAATACTCAGTGCAGTCTATACCTTAACTTTCAGGGGCCTGGCCGATCTCTTTAGGAAACGTTGCTGCCACACAAGGGTGGCTCTTTGAGTGATTTTCACAATTGAAGCTGGCTTTGCTAGCAAACCCCAATTCTCGTAGGGCTGAAAATTGGTATAAATTAGGCACGGCTTTCTTGTAGTTGCGACGGTCAACCATCTTTTGATAATTCCATTCGCTTACAATGCACTTGACCAAAGTCGTCCTTCCAGTTTTCGCCGCTTCAACTGCTCTTGCCCAAGGCGGCAACGTTACTATCACAACAAACATTGTGACTACCGACTATGTGACATATTGTCCTGGTCCAACCTCTGTGATCGTTAACAACAAGACTATCACAGTCACCGAAGCAACTACCTTGACTGTTACTGGGCCATGTACCATTCCAACAACCATCGTGACTCCAGGTCCAGGTCCTAGCCCTCCTCAACCATCTAAGCCCGCTCCTGGTCCTGCTCCTGGTCCTGAACCATCCCAACCAGGTCAAGAGCCAGGCCCTCAGCCATCTCAACCAGCTCAACAACCTGGTCCAAAACCTTCTCAACCAGCTCAACAACCAGGTCCAAAACCTTCTCAGCCAGGTCAAGAACCAGCTCCACAGCCTTCTCAACCAGGTCAAGAGCCAGGTCCAAAACCTTCTCAACCGGGTCAACCAGCTCCACAGCCCTCGCAGCCAGCTCCAGGACCAGCTCCACAGCCTTCTCAGCCAGAGCAAGGAACTGCTCCTTCTGGTGGTGCTCCTGGTGGCAACCCGACCACAGTGGCAGGTCAATCAAGTGCTCCACCAGCACCTTCTGGTGGTGCTCCTGGTGGCAATCCAACCACGGTGGCGGGTCAATCAAGCGCTGCACCATCCATCAGCACCAACTTTACCAACGGTGGTAACAGTGTTGCTGCTGGAGCAGCCGCTGGTATTCTCGCTTTTGCAGCTGCTCTTTTGTGAACTTAGCTGTAAATCTGTTCCTTCGCTTATTAACTTTGTTTCATGGACTTTCAATAAATAGGTATTCATGAGAATAACTAATTGGGACTTTATATACTTCTTTCGTTATCCTTATTCAGATTCATTCTTAAATGGTACATTTTCTTCATTGTGCTGTAGGAAGTAAGCTACTTGTGAGCGTTAGTAGTTTTCAAGACGTCATGATGGAACAAACGTAGAAGACTGATGCCCTTTATTTTGAATCAATCACCTGACTAAGACAAAGTAAAGAGGCTATGAATTGAATAGAATTCTAATTCATATGGGGAGGAAATCAAAAATTGCAAGACCCACACATGCCCCGAGACTAACCTATACATTCCGATCATTAGGAATCCCCGAAGGAATACCTAAGGAAATGAAGGCTCACCCCGTTAATGGGCATATTGGCAGCAGCTCCTTGCAGCGCTGTGCAATGCAAACAAGGGGCCACGGCTACAAGACTACTTGATCTCCTGTAGCATCTCAAGGTAAGTATGAAGAAAAAAAAGAAGAAAATTTTAAAAGGCGGCCGCCAACGCGACCTTATATAGACCAAACCGACCTGCACACAAACCAAGACGTCTACAAAATCTTCACTCTTGCAACATGAAAACCCGTACAGCCGACATTGCGAACCATGACTTTTTTGCAGTCCTTGAAGCACGCGTTCACAAGCCCTAGGCCGGTGGGGCAGCCGGCTTTAACATTAATGGCTCCAGTGGTGATAAAACCAATGAGGTTTTTCAATTCTGGCTTGCCATTCTGGTTTATTTCGTAAATCCTGGCATAGTCAGCGATGGTTCCCTTATTGATAATTTCTAAATGACAAGGAACAACGGGGAGTTGTGGGAAGCCGGCTCGGTTGACTTGGAAGTTACCAGAAACAATATCGTTGTGTAACGGGTCCTTCTTCTTGTAGAGGGTAATAGGGAGTCTTCCGTCGTTATACTCTTTTTCTTCAAGGGTTTTTCGCGAATGGGAGATGACAATCTCTAGATCTTCCTCTGTGATGAGTCTTCTTTTGCAGTCTTCAGTGAATTCACCGAAAGCGTGCGATTTTGTAGCATCCTTCTCCAAGCACTGTAGACCAAACGTCCACTTGCGAAGAAAGTACCAATCACCCCCAGATAGTTTCAAACCTCTCTCGGTAGTCATGGGCCTTCTTTTTGAAGCAGGAAGACGGCTTCGTGCAAGCTCGTAAGCACTTTGGACTAGATGATTTTCTTTGAATCCTTCGGGAATGAATGGGTAGTCATGCGGATACGTTTGTCTGCCCTGTTCGAAATTGACTTGATGGAACTGCCTTATGCCTGCAGTCTTTATGTCGGCCACCTGGGTGAGCTTAGTCCACAATGGCTGAACCCAATGCCATGGTGCCACAGCCACCCAGTGGTTCTCTGCCTTTGTTATCAAGAGAGGAAATTTACTCTTACCATGCACTTTCTGGGAAAATGGATCATTCTTGCCGAACTCCTTCCCAATCTGGCTCACTGAGAGCATATCCTTGTAAGAAGCAGTTCTGCCTTCGCTCAGTAATAGTGCATGCAAGGCTGGGGTTTCCACAAAGCTGGTCTTTTGCTCGATCAACTGGTATACATCGAGATTGCCCTTGGCAGGAGGCGAGTTCACCGGCTTTTTCCAATATCGAGGATCCTCGACAAAGAATGCAAACGTCACGCCGGGAGGAACAAGGTTCGAGTCGTTGCACTGAGCGAATCGTCTCCAAGGCTGGACTACACTGTCTGAGGAGTCCTGAATATGAAGAACCTTGCTCAAACACTGCAAAGACGCAGGGCCTTGGAGACGAATACTGCCGAGCGAATAGCGACAGTCATGAACAGTGCATCCAAAATCTTTACCGATGGCCACACAATACTCAAAGAACTGCTCATACGACGCTGGATGGAGCCGCACATATATGGTTGTGCCACTGGTGGCTAGAACCATGCCTGGACTGTATTTCGTTGCATCCTTGTAGAGCCAGCCATCGTATGACGAATGTCCCTGGAGTAGCCACGAGGGGACCGGGTCATTGTATTTTGTAATGTGCAGAAGGAATGTGCTGGTGGCACTCTCCGATGGACACTGCACTGTTAATTCACAGAAGTATGACGTATCGTAAAGCAATGCTGACTGCTTAGCGGCTCTGCTAGTTGCTCGAAAGCATTTCTGGTTCGGGCTGAAAGGAATCTGGAATCCCCATCTCTTCAACATGTGAAACCGTTTGGCGTGCCAAAGATGAGTAGGCAACCAAGTGTGCTGGATCTGTCTTTTGGCATATTTTACATTGCCCTTTGGTTTTGTGGCAAGAGCTCCCTCTCCAGTGTGGTCGTAAGCTCCAACGATGTTATTAAGGGGTTTTTGGGTCTGTTTTCGGACGTCCTTCAACTGGATGTTGAGCTCCTTTAGTCTTTCTGGAATGCTGGCAGACTCATTGGAGCGGGGAAGGTTTTGGGCTTTCCTAATCTTTGCAGCTAGCGCCAAAAGCCGTTTTCGAACACGAAGACGGTGCCTTGCTCTGCCACGGGGTTCCTTCTTCCTGGGAGGTTTGCCATTAGTTGAGTTCTGCATTTCCTTGATGGCTGCAGACCGTAATCTCTTTGGGATGCGCTTAACATTATGAGAGGCAGCTCTTCTTCTGAGAGTACGTGGTAAGCTCTGGAATACTCTGCTTGAGGATGCTTGTTTTGTTTTTAGTTGAGACTGTTCAAATGCCTTGATCTCGTACTCTCTCGAGGAGAGGAATTGCGGAACGTTCAAGATCCCTTCCTTGATACTTGGGTCCACCACTTCTGCGCGAATGGCCCGGCTATTGAAAAGTTTGGCCTTTTTATTGTTTGGTTGTGGTTTAGGCGGCATGCTCGTGAGATGTAGCTTTTCTTCACTGTCTTCTCATCGCGTTTATAATTTCACTGGTCGCGACACCACCAAAAGGCTGCTAATTTAGCCCTACGTAGCTACGCCCAACAACCAGCGAATGCATTTATTGACAAGCAAGTGGGGTTCTTGTTACTCTCTGAATTAACACAGAATAGTATATACCGTTTGACGATCCGTTGCGCCGGCACGCGAACCGTAAACATTGGGTCTGCGGCTTTCTTATTAGTTTCTTCAATAGTACGACGCACTGTAGAGTGTGGGAAGGTGTGTGTTCTCCTTTTGCCATTCAGTGAGAACGCTCATCATGGCATCCTCCATTATGATCGGATACAGGTCGCCGTCGTCGCCTTCAACTACCCTTCTTTCTCTCTCTTTATCTCTGTACTCGTGGATCATCTCCACGAGCCTGACAATGCCCTTTCCGCCAATCTTGGCGTTCTCGTTGTCATCCTTGATGTCCACATTTATCACGTGGACAACCTGTCTGACGTCGTTATCTTCAGCGTCCTCAGCTTTGTTGTTCATTCTCATCATTAGATCCTCCAAGACAGAATCAAAGCACCTCTCCTCACATGTTATCACAAGCTCGAACTTACCCGAATCGATGTTTGTATGCCACTTCTCCGGTGCTCTTTTCACCTGTCTGTTTCTATCTAGCATAGATATTAACCCATTAGCCTCATACATTTTGCGGTATTCCTGTGACACCAAGTCCTGGTAAATCTTCTCATACGGTGTGCCAAACTCGTACACATTGGGTCTATCTATCGACGGTCCAGGAAGCTTCACTGAAGACCCTGTTCCGAAGGATTGCACATCGTAGCCCGCGTCCCGAAGCTGTTTATGCGACTCCATCGATCTGTTATTATTAGATGCACATACTGTGCAAATCTTCATGCTATTGTCCACCATGTACGTGTTGTTGTTCTAGCCGATGACGCTCCGGACCGAGAAGATGCTGTATAATTGCCGCTAATTAGTGCAGTGGAAACACCAGATAATTGATACCTTTACGCTGAGCTCATTATACTATAGTATGGTATGTGCACGCACTTCCAGAGTGTTCGCGCCGCATGGATATGATTATCAGGGCCGCTCACTCTTATTTGACTTAGTCGTCTATGACAGTCACGGGAGGGGGACCATCAACCATCTCGCATTTTCCGAGAATTGAGTCTGCTCTCGAAGATCTGGTATCTGTCTCCTCGTCTTTCTTGTCAGTGGCGTCCTCATCAAAACCGTCGTAGAGCGACATGACACGCGCATCCGGCTCCGGGTCCTCAACAAACTCCTCTCCAAGATCTATGAAGCTGTCTTCCTCAGTTCTAGGTTCGCTTTGGCCTCGTTTAGCAATAGAAACAGAGCGCTTCTGGCGAAAGACCCGCTCGTGGAAATGAACAATTTTGTTAGAGCCAGCTAACTTCAGTTTAAAATCTTGATAGTCACTCCAATCTTCAATGAGACATCCGATCACCATTGACGGGTCTAATTCAGAAAGAGGAAGCACCAGGCACCTCAGAGTCTTGTATGTGCCCATTTCGCCGGAAGCAGCCTGAACTTTGTGGGGATCAAGGTACAAAAGCAGGGAACCTGAGTAGCCAAAGAAGTAGAAGCTGGATGACGGCTTTCCCCCTGCTATTCCCATCGCCTGGCGCACAGACAAAAGTTGCAACAAACTTGGATAATACAAGGCGTTAATATTTTCGATGCCAAGTCTGACAGGAAGCAAAATCAACAACGGTGCAGAGTCATCACATAATGCCTCTTGAACATCTTCATCGCGTAAATCGCTGTTTTCTGAAATGAGGACCTTGAGTTTTGGACTCGAGACATGATTTGAGTTTGCATTGTTGCAAAGACGCATGATAGACAACGATGCGGCGCTGGGCCCAAACCATTGACCAGGTTTAACGGCTAGAGGCAGTTCGGATGCCACTCTAATGAAATTATGGATTGAAAATGGAGCATCAAAGTTGTCTTTAAAGAGGGCGAGGATATCTTCATGTAAGGCAGTCTCTTCGAGATTGGTAGCCTCCTTTTTCAGGGCATGGAGAGCAGCTCTTTGAAGAGCGTTTGCAAGAAGCGACTGTGAGGTTCTTATCATGCACCCCCAGCCAACATCGGTGCAAAAAGACTTGTTGTTGAAGAAATCGGATATTAGCATGTGATTGCCGGTATGGGCAAGCATGGACCCAACGAAGGAAAGGGGAGCAGGCCCATCTTCAGCTCGCGGAATGGGCTCGAAACCGGCTCTGTAAGTAAACCAAAGGATTGAGTGGATTGCACGGGCGATATCTGTTGAGTCTATGTCTCCTTTGTAGGCAGAACCCAAGATGATCACAGGAGAATCATTGTGTTCTGGAGCAGCAACATCCGCGTTTCTTACTCTCTGCCAAAGCTGACTGATAGTATTTTGAAAGGAAATGAGCGGAGTTGCTGTCTCAGGGGTGTCCTGAGCGAGCGGTGGGGAATCTTGAGGTGTGCGATCTGACATCCCTGAGGAAGCCATTGGGGGAAGTCAGGCCTTTATATCACGTAGCAAGGGATAAGTGGTATTCAAAGGGACTATGCCTTGATCTGTTCTTTAGTATGGGTAGATTCCGAGGAACAAGACGCGGCGTTTTAAAGAAGGTAGTACCGTTTAAAAAGAGGTGTTGATATGACTGAATTGATACTGCAGGAGTGCACAAATGAGAATGTTATCTGGATTGTATAGGTGGAGGAGTAACCACAAGAGAGCGCATTTGTATTTACCTGTGAGCAGTGCCAAACCGAGGCAAATATGAACCATAGCTAAAAAAATGATATATATTTTTATATAAATGTGTTTACATATAAATATTCACATAATTTTATATTATTAGTTAAAGTACAACGTTGTCTAGCATTTTTACAAGTACATGGAATGTTACTATTATAGATTCTAAGAAAAGTGTATAACTTCCACAATTTCCTGTGGCCCAGATCTCAGGATTACGAGGATGACGTCGCGAAAACGGCCTGACTAGCGCGAGTCTACCATATGGCACGTTGCAAAAGACCTTTTCTCCACGTTAAACTTCCCTCTATTAAAACATTCTTTTTGATCCTTTTGCCTTTCAACAAAATTCTCTTTCCGATTATTTAGCTATTTGGCCTTATTCTAAAGGTAAAAATAGAGAGCCCAGATTTTATACTCTACCCTGAGGGTCTCCCTCTGGTGCAAGTAGCTTCGCGACTTGCTTGCGAATGCGCACTGGGGTTCTGCTTGCATCATACTCATCACAACTCTTTAGCTCACATTAAAGTCATGCCTCCAAGAGGAAAAGGAAACTCATACCGTGGCAATCGAGGCGGGTTTCGTGGCGGAAGCCGTGGGAAAAACAGAGGTGGATTCCGTGGTCGATATGGTGGAGGCCGCAATAACGGCCGCTTTTCTATGGGGCGTGGAGGGAACGTACGCCACTACGAAGATTCCCCTGAACTAATGGACCTTGGTCTGACTTCCTACCTTCCTGATACCGGGTTTGAGAATCAGAACCCTATGAGCAAATTCGCCAACCAACCAAAGGGCCATATGTGGGATGAAGCCCAGAATACTCGCCGTCGAAGAGGCGACTTCATGAAGGAACCTCTCCGTCGAAAACCCATCGCCTTCGTGAAATCCCTGGAGGTATTCGATCCAAGCAGAATCATCACTGACAGGCTCAATGGCTTGAATAAGAAGGACCACGAGAACCTATCCGAGGGCATCGAACTGCTAAACATGGCCTCCCCAGCTGCAGAGGCCGCCACCCCTGACGATAACGTCAACACCCTCTCGAATACTCCTCTGAGGGAAGCTTCATCCGATGAGCACTCCGAAAGTGCTAAGGAACACGACGACGAGCCCGAGTCCGAGCCCGAGCCTCACCTGTCTGAAGACGACAAGGCTGAGAACGAGCGTATAAGTGTCGAACAAGACTCCACAGTTCTCGATCAGCCAGCAGGTTCTGTCAAGACAGAGGACACTTCTTTCGTGATCGATGAAGAGGGCGATATGGACGTTGTTGACCGCCACAACGTCGAACGTGCCAATACAAGAGAAGTCGTGTATGAGGGCGAGCTTGAGAGGGCCAAGAAGGAGGCATCCAAGCAAACCCCTGTTGCTGCTGCTGCGGAAGTGGAGTATCCACCCGCTCATCTCGAACACGAGCCCTCATTGACCATAGGGAAAGTCACATTGCAAACGACAACCGACAGTCTTGGCAACACCACAACCAAGCTACCAAAAAATCACAACAGAGCATACCCACAGTCTTTCAATGACCTTGACCGTGACATCGAGTACGAAATCTCCGATGACACCGATGAGGAGGCTGCTTTCCAGGACTACATGGAGCTGGTAATGGGAACGCGAGACGACTACCAGTATGAAGACAATGATGACGACGATGACTTAGATGCTTACTTGGACGATGGAGACTACGACGAGGACGGATTAGGTGATGCTGTCGCTTTCGCTCAGAATAATCAGCGCAGCTTCTCTGACTTTGACATCCCCCCAACCAGGACTTTGAAAGCTAAAGGTAAAAACAAGAAATTAAAGTTGGATTTCGAAGACGCTTTGGATGCAGAGCTCAGAGAATCTTTGATGGAGCAATATCAGTACCAAAGGCAATCAAGAAGAGATAAAAAAATCCAGAAGAAGGAGAACAAGAGAATGGAGGCTCTCGCCCAAAACGACTTGGGTGTCAAATATGAGAACTCATTGCATGTGCAAGACATCAAGAACGAACTTGAGCTGTTTTTGCACGACGTTTCGTCCGACAAGATCACATTCCCACCACTTGACGCCCACGGCAACAAGACGATTCGGAAGATGGCACACAAATTCAACATGAAGAGTGCAAGATGTGACAATGGTCTGCTAAAATATACCGTTGTGGTAAAGACAAGAAGGACCTTCAACTACCTTCCTGACTATGATGGTATTGGACAGATCTTAAGACAAAGACCTTTCTTCCCTAGAGCAGACAGAGGTAGCTACGGCAGCGCAACTTTTAATCGTGAGAAACAACCAAACAAGGCGAACGTTAAGGAAGGTGATATTATTGGTGCTGAGGCACCTGAAATCGATCATTCCAACATCGGCAGACAATTATTGGAGAAGCTTGGTTGGGTGAAGGGAGAAGGTCTTGGTGCTCAAGGCAATAAGGGCATAAGCGTGCCTTTGACTGTTACTGTGAAAAAGTCAAAGACAGGTTTGAAGTGACTTACAGAGGACGCAGACCAACGACTAACATAACGTTATATTATAGATAATAAAAATTCCCATCATACCTATGTATATGCTTATTTACAACGATAGGTCGATATGATCTGTGTACGAGTATGTACACATATGCATGCAATTAAAATATCAAGATTCAACGCTTCTTGTTCTTCTTCTTGCTTTTAGTACTTTTGGTTGGAGCAGCATGGCCAGTGGAATTAACGTGGGCAAATAGCTTGTTACGAGATGAAAAGATTTCCTTGCAAACAGCGCATTTTTCACCACTAGCAGGCACCAGATCCTCGCTAACAGATCGAGCGTCGGCACCGGACGGTGCTTTGCTTCCATTACTAGTCTTTTTCTTGGAATCCTTCTTCTTCTTTTTCTTGCTTGTGTCCCATGAGTCATCGTCCAGGTCGTTATCGATCGACATTCCCTTGACGTATTTCGAGAGTTCCTCCTCCAAATGGTTCTTGTTACTCTCGGGCTCGGGCGAATGCTGGGTGCTCTTCGGCTTTTGCTTTGCCTTTTTCTTCGAAGACGGAGGTGTCGCGTCCTTCGGCTTCTCAAGCGAAACATCATTTTCCACGTCGTCGTCCACCGCATAGGAGGAAAAGTCGTCCACGGTTTCATGAATATCTTCGGGAGTAGCGTCCATCTGAGGGCCGTCTTCAGCAGCCTGGCTCACAGAGGAATCCTTTTCTTTACTATCATCATCTTCATTGCCACTAGATGCAGTTTCAAAATCCAGGTCACTGTCCACCTCATCGTCAATGCCCAACTCAACGCCCTCCCGTAGCATCTCCTCGCGTAGTAGTTGGACCATCTGCAGATGCTTTTTGGAGTTCTCGTGAACATCAAACTGTTTTTGGGACTTGAAAACCTTGTCGCAGACGACACACTCAAACCAGTTGTCGCCAAGGTCATCCTTAAACTCATCATACTCACTGTCGCTGGTATCGTCGTCGCTTTGGACGTTGTATTCTTGCTTGAACATTTCCTCGAGCTCTTCCAACTCCTCCAAAGAGAACTTTTGCCATTCCTGGGGCTCAAACGCATTATCCTCGGCCATCTTCTGTAGTTCGGCCTCCTTGGCCTGCTTGGCATTAGCTTCCCTTTGCTGCCGCTTCCTAGCAGCCTCGAGCTTTTCCTGGCCCTCTTTGACACGTGGGTCTCTCTTCCTGATAAAGCTCACAAACTTTCGCACAGTTTCATTATACTCTTTTCTGGCAGAGTCTCGGAGCTTCTTGTTCTCCTTCTCCATCAACCGCCGCGTGCGTCTATCAGGGGCCATCGAGTACCTGTATTCGTCGACCCAGCTGAACGTCTTGACTGTCTGGAACTTGTTCCACGCATTGTAGAACTCTTTGACCTGAGAGGGGTAGTCAGAGTGGGAGTTCCCAAAGCGGGGGAAAAGCAAGTAGCTGTCATCGATGGCGTTGACGTCGTTGGCATCATCTTTATAGTTGTAGAACAGCTGAAGCCCCTGGTATTTAGCATGAGCCACCTCCTCTGACGCAAGTCTCTGGAAAAGTCGTCCTGCGACATTGAAGAATCCCGCTAGCGAGTCGTCGACCTTGGTGAAGTACGCAGGATTGAAGTATCGTAGAAGCTCGGCTATTGATATGCTAGGAATCACCATCAGGGGCTCATCGGCCTCTGCGTAAACCTCGTCATCCTCACGGAGAATTTGGGATTTATGAGAGTCGTACCAAGCTCTTTCTTGTGGATCTGAAAGCACCTCATACGCAGCTCTCACCAAGGAGAATCTGGCATTTGCTCCTTCCACGTCATCGGGGTTCTTATCTGGATGCAATTGCAAGGCTTTCTTCCTAAAAGCCTTTCTTAACTCCGTGTCCGAAGCCGTGTTAGCTACTTCTAGGAGCTCATAGTAGCATGTTTTCATAGTGCCACGGTTCTTTCACTTGTCTTTTTTTCTGTAATTTTTTTTTTTCTTTTCGCTTTTTTAGGTTCGCATCTTAATCTTGACTCGCATCACGAAGATGAGATAGTCAGATCATGACAAGAGGCCACTCGTTTGTTAATCATATCATGACGAAGTCGATCTTGTAAAGTTCGATAACATTAGTTTAGTATCAGTGCATTTTTTTTCAGTTATTATCTCTGTTACATTCACATTATCGTGGCTGCAAATCCTACACTACATGTCTCACAAAGATTATGCTGCTCGCTTTTTTAAGCGTTATATACTTAGTCAACACCATCCTCATACGTAATCACCTACCAGCCCTTTGAATGGTAGTCGTTCACGTCGTTGTCAAGCTGCATTTTCCCAAATCCCATAGTCAAGTCTTCATCACTTATGACCCTATCAGGCATAGGAACCCTCCCAAGCTTATGGTCTATCATTAGTGAATCTTTAAGGGACTGACTGATCTCCAGGGGAGGCTCGAATGTTTTCGTCTGAACATGCTCCACTTTGATTGGTTTCTGATGGTGAGGGCCTGGTGCGGCAGGGCTTGCGTCTAGCGCTTGGTGAGAGGATGTATTGGTTGAACCAGAGCTCTCACTGAAGAGATCCTGATCCTCTGTCCTCGTTTGACTCAGCATGTCATTGGACTTCAGACTATGCCACGACGTTTTTCCTTTGACAGTCTTAGACTGCCCGAATAACGATGAAAGACTAAGAGAACTTTTCGACAAAAACCCCCTGGAGGGAAGCGAAAGTGAGTAGTATTTGTTCAAGCTCGTGCAAAGGGTTGACTCACTGGTCCGCGACGACTTTCCCGATAAACCGCGGTCCCCTCCAATATCCCGGATATTCGAGGTGGAGTTCCCCTTGACATTGAAGTCCGAAAGTCCGACACTCGATGTTTGTTTGGCGAAAAGGTTTTCTGTTTTGGTTTTCGTCTCGTGCTCTATGGGCAGGTTCTCCTCTTGGATGAAGAGAACCGGTGAGACATGGGACGCCGCAGTTGACTTGGTCATGTCATTGGAAGATGCAAAACGTTTTGAATAGAGGAGGCTGGGTTTTTGTGGTCTAAGCCTATCCCGCAGCGATGTGGAAGACTTGTCCACTGTGATGACTCCGGTAGTCGAGGATCTTTTGAGCACTGGCTTCGGCGTGAAAGTCAGATGGTGCAGTGATGGTTTTGGGTCATGAGAGCTGTTGGTTTTGGTGTCAAAGGGCTGCATCGCTAGGGTATTCAAAAAAAGACCAGATAGAAGGGACTTCGGTCTTGAGAGAGGCGACGGTTTGAAAGACAGACTATCGCGTTTTAGGTCGGCGGTCTCGAGAGTGGCAGGGCGAGGAACGGGGATTCTCTTGGAAAACACCAATGGCCTGGAGGAGAGGGATTCCTGATTTTCATCATCCGAGGACATGGATACCCACTCGCTGTCATTATCGGACTTTGTGCTCTTGCGGGATCTTGAAGTTCCCACCGACACCGACGGGGCGAGCTTTGTAGCAGAGAGCGCCTGTCTCTCGTGGCTTGGCGAAGCATGGGGTATTTCTTCGTCTTCGTCTTCATCTTCGGATATTTCGGAGGAGGATGGTCCCGACGAATGGCCGAGAGAAAAGGAATCCTCCTGGCGATTACTGAAAAGAGAGTCCTGGCGCTTGAAAGGGTTGGGTAGGCCAGAAGACTCGTTGGTTTTCTGAGAGGCAGGACCAGCGTTTGAAGACTTGGCAGACGGGGACGGAGTGTTGTCGATGTAGAATATATTTTTGGATGCCGGAGACGGAGGACCGGTGTGGGAGCGGGCGAGGTTCGAGGAGGAAGATGCTTTTGTGGAATGGGACAGCGGGTGGTCTGTTGTGTGTTCCACAAAGGAGACTTTGTCGTCGGTGTAGTTGGAGCAAGCAGGATTATCAATAATAACTTTGCAGGGGACTCTGGGGGATTTCAAGCACAGCGGAGAGCGTGAGGGGGAGCCAGACGAAGCAATATCGTCGTCCTCCGAGATGTCGGAGGTGTCTTCGCCTGAATCATAGTCTAGAGATGCATGCAGAGGGTGGTGGAGATCAATATCAGAGTGAAAAAGCGAGGGTCGACTTGATTGATTTCTAGACATGAGAGGAGAGGGATAGACTGGGGGAGGGGGGGTCAGCAAAGACATGGCGGTTTGAGTATTCAAATATAAAGGAGAGAATCACGACGGTGCTCTATGGAAGGTGGTAGCAGCCGCTGGCACTAGGGACGCCAAGAACGGACAAGGGATCTAAGAGTTGGAGTAGATGACGAGAATTTTTTTAGAATATGGTTTTTTTTGCCGAGGACAGAAAAAGATGGCGAAGGAGGGAAAGGCGGGCTTTGTATAAGGATGGTGACTAGAAGCTAAACTAACGGTTAAAGAATGGACCAAAGCGCCGGCATGATAGATTGCACGAGGGTGTCATGCTATTCAGGTTACGAGGGAGCACATGAAAAAAAGAAATTCACACAATTAAAAAAAAAAAAAAAAAAAAAAAAAAAAAAAAAAAAAAAAAAAAAAAAAAAAAAAAAAAAAAAAAAAAAAAAAAAAAAAAAAAAAAAAAAAAAAAAAAAAAGGGAAGAAAATTATATAAAGATGAAATAATAATTTTCACAATAAGGCGACACAAGATAGGAGCCGAATGTAAGAAAGATGCCCACTATAGATACCAATGGTGAGGTGATGATCATAATGGGACTACGCAAAGACAACAATAAAATCAACAGATGATTTGTTGTCTAATTTTTTTTTTAACCCTTAATGTTTCTGGTTTTTTCCGGGTGGTGACGACGTCCCGTTCCCGTTCTTCCATGGCACTAACGTACGGTGGTTTAAAAGTAGAATACGAATAAGGGAAAACGATGGTGACAGGTGAAGGTTGCAGCGGCAGAAATGATTTTTTTTTTCTTTTTTTTTTTTCAACTGTTTCGGCTCTGCAGGTCTAGGTCCAGTCCGCCATTTCCGTCGAACGCGCGAAATTAAAAAAAAAAAAAAAAAAAAAAAAAAAAGTGTCCAAATCGTGACCACCATTACCGCCTCTACTAGCACTTTCTGCGGTTCTTTTTATAAGTGCACGACCAATTTCGTTTTCGTTTTCTTTTTTGTTCTTGCACCCTGTGTGCCGGAGTTGCGGAGGTACCTTGGAACTTTGATGGTCCATTCCTTTTGCGACCCCTCAATATCGGTCATGTGCACGAATCTATCGTATTACAGTGAAGCACAATATCACAATAAAAAAAAAAAACTGGAATAAAAAAAAAGAAAATAAAATGAAATGAACTAGAAGTAAACTAACAGACAAAAAAAAAAAAGGATAAAATACAAAAAGTAATTGCAAGCGTTATTGTAGTCAGTGAAACACCGTGGGGCACATAGTGGACAGGTGGCTCCGAATGATCGAACTCGGCCGAATCTAGATACTCCTCGCACTGGCTAGGAAATTTCCAGTGGACACACCCACTTCGGATACCATTCAGCCCAAAAAGGATAAGAACCGAACAGGTAAAGCTCAAATGATCCACCTTAAAAGTCTCCTTCAGAAATAACAGACAACAACAAACAAAAAAATTCCAATTCAACCCTCTGGTGCAAAAGGCACTCCTTTTCTTCTCAACCCCAATCACGAGCATACGGTCATATGCAGTCATGCCCGCCGTGTTGCGGAGCAGATGTGCTGCGCGAGAAAGCAACCCTGGATGGGGGTTTTGTCTTGCTATCAAAAGACATTCAAGCGCATCCAGAAGAATCTTCGATGAAGGTGCCAAATCTGGTTGTCTTCTCCTCTATACATCCATTTTTCTTTATTAATTGAAGATTTTCTTCGATTTGTTTCGTATAACCTCTTTCCCGCTCCCGCTCCCCCCGCAGCAGTAAAAACCCTTCTCCACAGTCACCTCACAAATTGCTATAGTGCGCAAACGCGAGTAGCACTTTTAGCAACCCACCTCATGGCTCCGTGCACAATGGTCATTTCCATGCAGAATTATAAATAGGGTGCCATGCAAAATCCTATCCTCCATAAATCCCCACCACATTCCGGTGTTACCATCTTCTTTTCTTAATCCCGGTTTCTGATCAATCCATCTTTTTTATTCTCTCCACATTTCATTACAATCATGGCTAAGAAATTCCTCGCCACTTTGGCCATCGTGGGTGCCGGTGCCTTATACTACGACCAAAACGTCAGCCCCCTCTTCAGCAGAGATGACGAGATCAAGAACAAGTATATCCAGGCCAAACAGGAGGCCAAGCCTGCTGACCATACCCAAAAAGAGTTGCGTAAGCTCGATGAAAAGGCCCGTGACTTTGGCTCTCAATTGAAGACCACCGCCAACAAGTCCGCTGACGACATTCGCAACAAGGCTGACTCGTCAATTGACTCCATCAAGAACTCAGACCTCTACAACAAGTGGTCCAAGAAGTTGGACTCGTACTCCTCCGACGTTGAGCGTGCCGCTGAGAGTGTCGAAAACAAGCCTTTCCCCGAGCGTACTGCCATCAAGTACATTGACTTCATCAACGGATTGGGTCAGACCAAGGACGAGAAGTTGGACGAGCTTGCCTCCTCCACCACTTTGAGACAGCAGAAGATCAAGAAGGACTTGAACCGCGAGAACCAGTCTTGGTCTTCCTGGTGGTCCGGCAAGAAGGACGAGGCCAAAGATGAAGTGAACAAGGCTGCTGATGACGCCAAGGACACCAAGAACTCCTGGTTCAATTGGGGATCCAACAAGGCCGATGACGCCAAGCAGAAGGCTGAGGATGCTAAGAAGCAAGCCGAGCAGAAAAAGAACAGCTGGATCTCCTGGGGCCAGGACAAGAAGGACGAGGCCGACAAGAAAGCTCAGGAAGCCAAGAATGACATCAAAAACCAGAAGGACTCTTGGTTCAGCTGGGGCCAGGACAAGAAGGAAGAGGTTGACAAGCAGGCTCAGCAGGCTCATCGTGATTTGAACTCGAGCTACGAGCAAAACAAGAAGGATTTCCTCGAGAATTACGAAGCCGGTAAGCAGAAGGCTCTTGATCAATACTATGAGGCAAAGAAGAATTTGGATGACTTAACCAAACAGGCTTCAGACAAGGCTTCTACCGCTTGGGGTAAGGTTGAGGAACAAAAGGACCTGACCTACTTGAACAAAGCAAAGGATGACTTCCTGAGCGCATTGGCCAACTTGAAGAACTATGGTAGCGACTTGGTCAACGAGGCTGATCGTTCTTTCAGAGGCGACAAATAGACTAGCACCAGCCGCAGCTAGAGTTCATTTCACCTATTTTTCATCACCTCCTCACTTACCTGTGTGCACGTAGCATAGGGAATTCCAAAATGTATTAATTATGATCATATAGTGTTCGTAAGAGATGATGAGCAGAAATGTATAGTGCGAGATCCGACCAACAAGTAGTGTCTGGCCTGCGCATAGGGGCAATTGTTGCGAAACTATGTGACATCTGATCCCACACTCACTTCCTCTGTGCATCTGGCTTACTCTTCAGGGATTATGTTTCTGAGGCCTAGCAGCAAGCACGCAACCAAAGCTCTCTGCTCTATTAGGGAGAAGAGCACTGCGTTGCGGGCAGTGCCCAAGCTTCTTCATGTGGAAAATGAGCTCCTAAAACCAGAGATTCTTCATCTGACTCCTACACATGAGCTTTTGACCAAGCTCGGGTTTGTCACCCATCCCAAGCCGGGCTTAGTCAACTGGCTCACGCCAGGAATTCTCATGCTCAACCGACTCAAGGAGTTGGTCCGCGGTGAGATGAATAACGCTCACGGGCAGGAAGTGTCGCTTTCCAACTTATCGCATTCGTCGCTTTGGGAAAAGACGGGCAGATGGAGCGGGAAGGAACTCTTCAAATTGAAGGACTCCGCTTCTAACGACTATTGTCTTGCTCCTACGTGCGAGGAAGAGATCACCCAGTTGGTCAAGACTCATGCTCGCTCTTACAAGGACTTCCCTGTGCTATACTACCAGATCAACAACAAATACCGAGACGAAAAGAGACCACGTAGTGGGTTGTTGCGGGGTCGTGAGTTTGTCATGAAGGACGCTTATTCTTTTGATATAACAGAGAAGGAGGCCTCGGACTCTTACGACTCCGTGGTGGAGGCATACCGGAGTGTATTCTCTAGACTCCGAGTGCCTTTCGTGCAGGCCGAGGCGGATAATGGAGATATCGGAGGGTCCGAGTCCCATGAGTGGCACTACGTGCATCCCTCGGGCGAGGATAAGCTCCTCTTCTGTCCTCTGTGCGAGCACAAGCTGAATATTGAAAAGACCTTGTCGTACCCTTGGGAGGAGCAGGAACACGATGAGGTTTCGGTGAGATACTACACGACAGCTGATGAAAAGACGTTGGTTCTTGCCTACTATCCGGCGTCACGCACGTTGTGCCCACAGTTTATTAGAGAGGAGATTCCTGATGTGGATCTCTCCGAATCAAGAACACAGGAACAGGTTCTCGATCTCTTTAGGGACGAAGACACCCTCATTGGGAAGCGCATGGTGCGGATAATGGACTCCAGGTTGAACTCTAGGTCGAACTTCCCTGACTTTCCCATCAAGTTCATCAACCGCTCCTTGATGACCACACTCACCGACGTGCCCATTGTGGAGGCCGAGGAGGGAGAAATGTGCCACAAATGTGAGGAGGGCAAGCTTGAGGTCAGCAGAGCCATCGAGGTGGGCCATACCTTTAATTTGGGCACCAAGTACACCGAGGCTTTGGAATGCTCCGTGGATGTGCCCCAGGAGAACGGTGGGTTGGAAAGACGCAATTTGTTTATGGGCTGTTATGGGCTAGGTCTTTCCAGGATCATAGCTGCCATTGCAGAAATTACCAGAGATGGTAGCGGACTCAAGTGGCCTGCGGCAATTGCCCCCTGGCACGTCACTGTGGTTGCTACTGGCGACAGTGAGGCTCAAATTGGCATACAAGAGGAGCTCGAGAAGCAGAGTATTGACTTCCGTCTCGACGATCGCAAAAAGATTGGTTTGGGCAGGAAGGTCATCGACTCCAATATGCTCGGTATCCCTCTCGTGGTGATTGTTGGGAAAAATTGGCCTATTGTCGAGATAGAGGAGAGAGGTGATAGACACAGAGGCGAGGATTCGACCACCGAAGCATTGTTCAGAGAAAAGAACTACGAGTGGGAAATCACAGAAAAGGGCACCACAATCAAGCACAAGGTGGATGTGCTGAAAGTGGGCCAAGTGATCAAAGCGTTGATCGCAGACATGTAAATAGAAGATAGCATCAATACAAGACACCAAGACAAAACAAATAATAGATACACGTATATTAACCCACAGCTACCTCAAGCAGCATAATAATGAGCAGATAACTTCTTATTGTACATCATTAGGAGGTGAACTTGCCAGTGATCTTGGCGAAAACGTGCAAGATGATGACAGAGAAAATGAACCCAACAGCCAAGAAAAGAACAACCAATGGATCCACTCTCAAGCCCTGGGCTTCATCGGTGAAAAGCTTCAACATTGTGGCGGAAGAACCACCAGCACCTGCAGCTCTAGTAGACAAGGGCAATTCCTTGGAATCCTTGTTCTTCTTCTCAGCGACATTCTTTCTCTTGAAGGCGTTTCTCAAGCCACCTGGAGCAACAGCAGAGGACGACTAGACTGTTAGTAATGGAATCTTCATCAACGACACTGGCGCTCTACGTACCATTCTGATAGTAGTTGATGGAGGTACACGTCGTTCATTTTTCGATCACGTCCTGAGGCGCTGCGCACGTGACCTCCAGCGTGTTCAGTGCGGGAGGTAGCTATCGTGGTGCGGCCTATACAAGTATTGTCATAAAAATGCTGCCGTTGGTGAGGACAAGACTAGTCTACGGAAACGTTACTCGGGGAGCTTAGAATAGTTTCCTTAATTTTAGAGATGTTTTCTTTTGGAATTCGCCATGCTCACGTGATCTGGTGTCTTTTTCTTCTGCACGGTAATCTGGCCGCACTCGCCTTTTCGTATCATTCCGGATAGACCCGTAATTATTGGGTGCAACGCTGAAACTGAGTCTTCTCCACGTATTGCGAGGGTAGTTTTATATATATATATATATATATATATAATTATCATATTATTAATATTGTAATGGTTACATTTGTACTTTCTTCCTGAAACTGAACAGTCTGGTCTTATATGATATTTTGGTCCATCCTTCTTTATTTCCATCTTCTCTTTTTCCATAAAGGCCACTTTTCTTTTGTTGTCCCGGCCGAATAGCCGTCCTTCATAAAACGAGCACCTCGTCTAGTCTTTTATAACAATTTAGGGTTTCCTTTATAAACTTCTACATACGCCATTTTTGAGCTTTGCTAGTCTTTTACGTCAAACAATCCACAGTATGCTTCTTTTCAGTATCCTTATTAGTATTTTATTTGTAGATTTATTGTTTTGTTTTTTTTTTTTTTTTTTTTTTTTTTTTTTTTTTTTTTTTTTTTTTTTTTTTTTTTTTTTTTTTTTTTTTTTTTTTTTTTTTTTTTTTTTTTTTTTTTTTTTTTTTTTTTTTTTTTTTTTTTTTTTTTTTTTTTTTTTTTTTTTTTTTTTTTTTTTTTTTTTTTATTGAGTACCTTCTTTCTTTTCTCCTGCATTGCTTTTGAGAATTCTCAAATCCATCATGGACTTGAGAAATTTATCTTCAACTCCAAATCAGCTCGAGGCAGTTCTCCAAAGAAGACCATCCTTGTCTTCATTATCTTCAGCTTCCGGCTACGCTTCTTCAACTTACGCTAGTGGTCAGCCTGCTTCAAACGTGGTGCAGTCGAATCAAGCCCATCCTGATCAGTCTAGCCAATTAGGCCTGCTGAAATTGGCTCCAGAATCAAACACAAACAGAATGTTCTCCGAGATCCTGAGCAACTCCAGTAGCTCAAACTTAACTGCCCCCGCTGCTTCCTCTATCCCCGCCGCCCAGGTTGCTAGTAATGTGGTCCCTTGGGTCGAGCAACAAAAACAACAACAGTCTTTGACTGTCAATTCCCTCGACAACGGAAAGAAGTCTTCCCTGAAACTGCAGCCTCTTTCAGAGTCATCTCCCAGCTCTACTCCAGTGCCATCTTCAGTGAATGTCTCGGCTGCCAACACATCATCTAACGTTGGTGACGACGATGATGAACTAATCCCCACCGCCATCGTCATCAAGAATATCCCTTTTGCCATCAAAAAGGAGCAACTTTTGGATGTCATGACCAAACTCAACTTGCCCTTGCCCTACGCATTCAACTACCACTTCGATAATGGCGTCTTCCGTGGTTTGGCATTTGCTAACTTCACCTCTACTGATGAGACCTCCATGGTAGTCAACCAACTTAACGGTAGGGAGATTGGTGGCCGTAAGTTGAGAGTGGAGTATAAGAAGATGTTACCCTTGCAAGAACGGGAGAGAATCGAGCGGGAGAAGAGGGAGAAAAGAGGTCAGTTAGAGGAACAGCACCGTTCCGCCTCCAACGCCTCCTTGGCCTCCTTGATGAGTGCAGCATCTACAACCGCTGCCACGAAAAACTATAGCGTCAACGGCCAACTGTACAATACTCAGACCGAACGCTTGTTAATGCTGTTTCCTCTTGGAAACGTTAACATTCCTCCGCCACCTGTTGAGCTTAATTTCAACGAGCCTGATGTTCTCGAGTTGTACTCTCAGCTTCTTACCTACAGAGACGATAACTCGAAGCTCATTTTCGAATTAGCTTTCCCAGCAAACATCAATTTGCATCACAGAAAGATTCTTTCTCTCTTGTGCAACTACTTGAACTTATTGGAACTTTACGACAATGGCTTGATAATCATCAGGAGAAAGCCAGGACAACAGAGCATTCAGCAACGTCAACAGCAGTCCGCTACCTTTAACCCCCAATTCCACCACCATTCTTCCAGCGTTGGACCACAGCAAACCGCTGCAGGAATCCCCAACCGTCAACAAATGCCTATTCCACCTTCGCAGCCCCAGCTGCAACAGCCTCAACAACATTCTCAAGCACTGCAGTCATCCCAAAATCAGAACGGGCATCCTCATCACTCAAATCTGATGATGAACATGAACCAGTTGCCAGCGTTGTTGGGAACATACCCCTCTGCTTTGCAAACACCAAACCCTCATGCGCCAGAGCTTTTGAGATCCCAATCCCAATCCGCCTTGCCTCTTGTTAGACTCAGACAACAAGCCTCCACCCCTGTTCAGCAGCAATACGCTCAATACCAGAACCCTGGAGCAACTCAGAAACCAAACCAAAATAATCAACAAGGCGGGGCAACGAAGTACCAATCTTTCGTCTACGGAGGACCAGCCCCAAGCGGCCAACAACCATCACAACTCAGTACCCCTACTTCCAGCAGTGCTGCAGCTTTATTGAGATCATCTAACAACAGATCATTTGTTGATGTTAGGTCTACGCCACCTTTAGCATCGGCTTTGCCAGGACCCCAATCTGTTTCTGGATCACCAACGCCGCAACACCCTTCCACCCAAGCACCTCAAATGTACTCTACAGGGCAAGGCCAGGGTGGACAATCGCATTATTTTAACCAAGGTGCGCAAATCAGTCAGCCTGGGACACCTTCGGTGAACAGTGACTTGAACAATCGATTCGCTCCCTTTGGGCAGCATGCCCACCTCAGTGGAAGTTTCACGTCATTACAGCCAGCATCAGCCAATAGCGAGGACTTTCCTATAAATGACCCTTTGAACACCAAGTTCAATTCGTTGAACTTGGGAAACGCCTATGATCAGCCCAAGAGTGGAGGAGGCATTTGGGGACCGAAGAAATGATTGTCGGAACTGATGCCCCCTTAGAACAACCAATTGATTTCCTTTAATATGCTTGGCCTCGTTCGAATGAAGCAGTTGCTGTTATTTATCTTACGACCTTTTTTCTCGAAAAGAAAAGAGAACCTTCCAAATGACATAGACATGAAAACCTACGAAGCCACGGAAGTGACATGACTAGAACGAAACTCATCTTGAAGTGATTATTGGAAAAATGCTTGATCATTGATGTATTTTTTCTTGACGCTTTTTCATTTTAAGATGTGACGAGCAATGTTTAACGTTTTAATGTTTTAATGAACCTTATCATCGACCAGCTCACCCAGCATACTCAATGTTATTGTATGGGACTAGACGTAACGAATGAGTTTTGCAAAAAGTGAATGCCATTTGAAGCATTAGCTTCTCATGAATGGGTGTGTTGAGTCGTTTGACCACAACGCATGTGCACTATAGTTCGATGAATGAAAATTTAAATTTTTACAAAGATAGAGAATAAAGTGTAGTTTTGTTTTTTACGTAATTATGAATATTTGCAACCTCTACGCGCTTCACTTTTTATTACCACAGCGGTGAGCAATGCTCTTGTCACATGACTGGAAATGAAAATTTTAATTAAATGACTGGGGATAAGATGGACGAAATATTTTCGAGCACACAATGTCGGTGCGATGGAAGATGTTTTGAAACATGTGAAGGAAATGATATGATCAGAGAACAAAAAAAATCGACAATCGACATTGTGCATTATTAAAAATTTTGGACTAAACGTCTCCACTTTTCGATAGGATATAGTCTATACTTTAAATTACCACTTACTCCGTATATATAGTGATCGCGATTTCTTAAGGCGTGTAGATGAGCCCTCTATTCTGGTACTTTTTTTTTTTTTTTTTTTTTTTTTTTT
>JAJMHH010000034.1:0-18426 GCA_030582955.1 Osmozyma tolerans
CTTTATTTCTTTATTTCTTTATTTCTTTATTTCTTTATTTCTTTATTTCTTTATTTCTTTATTTCTTTATTTCTTTATTTCTTTATTTCTTTATTTCTTTATTTCTTTATTTCTTTATTTCTTTATTTCTTTATTTCTTTATTTCTTTATTTCTTTATTTCTTTATTTCTTTATTTCTTTATTTCTTTATTTCTTTATTCCTTTATTTCTTTATTTCTTTATTTCTTTATTTCTTCATTTCTTTATTTCTTTATATCTTATTTCTTATTTCTTAGAATTATCGTCAATTTAATCCAGCATTAAATAAAACTCAATGTCATTCACGACATAGGAAAAATTATCACCACAATGTCGTCAAATGTCGTGCCATCCCACAAGGTAAAGATAACGTGCCCTGCCATGTGGCAGGCCACAAGTCAAATGTCGTGTCATCCCACAAGGTAAAGTCAACGAGCCCTGCCACGTGGCAGACCACAAGGAGCCAACTTATAAACCCTTCTTCTGCTTCGTAATATGCGCTCTCAATACCTTCTGGCGATCACGAAGAGATAACTTCTGCTTCCCCTGCACAGACTTCTTATGAATCATCATAACAAAATTCTTCTTTCTAGCCTTCTCCTTATTAGTAGTAGAATGTGGCTTATCACGTTTACCCTTTTTGGATCCAAATTCTCGATCTTCCTTACCCTCTTTGGCATGTGCAATTCTTTCTTCACGAAGTTGTTTATACTTCACTTGTCCCACCAAAGACGTCGAGTCAACTTCTTCTTCATTTTGCATCTTGTGGCCCAAAATCTTCTCAACTCCTGCTTGTGCCTTGAGTTCCTCTAATTTGGCAAAATCGGCTGGTGTCAAAATTCTCAGTGAAAGCATTTCTGTCATGATCTTTTCTGCTTCTGCTGCATCATTCGTCTTTGTCTCTGTCTTGGCCTTCTTCGTTGCTGGCTCGAGTTCAAGGTCCAGATCCTCATCTTCATCCTTTTCGCCTTCATCTTCATCCTTTTCATCTTGTTCATCATCTGAAATATTTATCTCGTCATCGGAATTAACTTGAACCCAATCTCCTTCAATATCAGAATCAGAATCCAGATCAACTTCCCAATTCTTTTCATCTTCTTCATTTTCTTCCATACCTTGTTCACGTTTCCATTTAGCCAAAAGTTCAATACCAGGAATGGTAGTCACTGTACCAGATTCAACACCATATTGAGGCAATTTACCCTTTTCTCCGCTTTGAAGCTCCATCAGAGCAACCTTACCTCTATCTTTCCGTTGCAATAATTCAGGAGCAACTTGTCGATATAAAGTAATCAATGATCTTGCTGCCATCATCACATTCTTGGCTTTAGATCCTTTATATTCAGTAAGATCTTGTAAAAGTGGTGCTTCAATGGCTAATGGTGCACGTGCCAAGATTTCCCGAATGGTATTAATTCCTGCAGCTGCCACTTCTGATGCAACTCCGTCGCTGACGAACTCATCGGCAATTTTGCGTACCACTGGAGAAATTGATTCTGGCGGAACCAAATCATGCGATGCCTGCGCTGCTGCCGCCATGATCTGCGTCACATTGCGTTGTTTTGGTGTTAAGTACTTCAAAAAGAATGAGTACATTCCTAAAACACTCAATTTATGCGTACCAATGAGACGAGAAACGAGATTCATGAAAAGAATCTTGTGTTCAATATCATACTTGTTAGCAGCTTTGTTGCTTAAATGCATATCGAAAAGTGATTCGGCGAATCCTTGTGGATCTCTGAGCAAATGAATGGCGGAGAAATTGAGGTAAGTGGCGGAACTTTTGGAAGAATTCTTCTTTTTAAGCAAACGCATAGCTTGGTCGATTTTCTTACCTCTTTTCCCGGATTTCTTGTTCACTTGTAATTTGTGCTTTAATCCAGACAAATCAAACCCTTCTTCATCACTAGAGTCATTCTCAAATGCCTCTTGTCTTTCTTTATCAGCACCTAAAAAGAACCGTGCACCAGCAACACTTACTTTAATATCTGGATGTAATGCTGCTTGTGTCATAATCTCCACTGTGCGAGAATCATCCCAGATTCCTCTTCTCCACAATTCACGTGTGAGTTTAGTAGCCCAGAATCCTTGAGAATCTCTCTTTTCGAGAAGATTGAAGAGAAGTGCCTGTGTAGACCGGTTGATTTTCTGGTTCTTAGCTCCTGTATTCACAGATTTGAGAAGCATAATCAATGTAGAGTAGATTTGCTTTCTGACGGCTTTAGCATGATGTGAGCTAGTAGATGCATTCTGAGAAGAACTGCTATAAGCCTGTAAGAGCGGGAATAGCGTCTGAATTAAAGCTTCAGCGGTGATAACGCCTTTGTTGCGGAGCATAGTAAGACACTGGATGATTTTCTCTCGAAGATCAGGCGTGAGATCCCGATGGTTATTTAAGAGAATATTCTGGAGTTCTGTAGGGAACTGTGCTGTCTCTTTTGGGTAGCAGTTGCACACAGCACTAACAAACCCAATCAAGTCGGAGAAATGGGCCCCTTGTTCCTCGGAAGGACTCATAAGGAAAATGTCTCTTAACGATTCATAATGAGCATATTGTTGAAGAAACTCTTCGTGGTACGACTCCGGGTCGCGTCTCACGACATTTTGAAGTAAGATGATGTTCGTAGGAAGAATAGCTGCTCTTCTCTTCTTTCCCATGGTTGGTGATGCTAATGTTTAGTGTATTGAGGAAAATTCATCTCATCGCATCCCCGTCTGCACACAAGACATCCGTACACCAGACTCCACAAATATACAACTCACAGGGTTGTATGCAGTCACCCAGGCCGTCAGGTCTGGGTGATAATATGGAATGGCCTGAATGATATGGCCTGAATGGAATGGCCTAAATGGACTGGCCTGAATGATATGGAATGGCCTGATTTTAGCCACCCAGACCTTCGGGCCGGATGACTAGCTCTGGTCAAAAAGATCCCCAATGGAATCATAGTTAAGTTTCTTAGAAAACATGCGCTTTTGCAATAACATCTTGGCACTCTCTGCAGGAGTGATGGGCCTGCCACCTTCACCAAGTTGATTAATTGCAGAAACCACTGCTGGATCGCTAAGCGAAGGTTCTGCGCTTGGTTCTTTAACACGCCGACGTTTTTTGCTTTGACCTGAGGTGTTCCCAGTTAATTCATCTGCTTCCATCTTTAACCGACGCTTTTCTTGTGCAATTAAGAAATCATGGTTAAGTGCAGTCCATATTTTCTCTTTCTCCTTCAGTTCTAGTTCTGAAAGTGTAAATGACTCCACTTCATCATCATCATCGGCTGAGTCCAATTGTTCGTCATCTGGAACAATCAGTAGAAGTTCAGCCGTGGTGGGGTTATTTTTCACGAGATTTCGTGGTCGATTAATATCTTCAGTATCATTTGAATTTCTGCTTTCTTCAAGTGGAGTCTTGTAAAGGAAAGCATTATAACTCCGTTTCTGCCCATCAAGAATTCGATCTAGAGCCACTTCAAGATCTTCTTCAGTCAAGTCTCCTCCAGCTAAAACTGACCTCAAGAGAGGATCTGCTTTGCTTGAATCTTTGCCTGTTGATGATGCAAATCTTCGCGTAGACTTTCCTGATTTGAGTCTCGGTATAGATTTATCACCTAGTCCACCGAGTCTAGAGGTGCTTTCTGGTTCAAATGTAGCGTCTTTGGGGTCTTCAGGAGGCTCAGAAGCGTCGGATAAACTGTCGGAGTCCTCTTCAGGAAGAAAGAGATCTGGATCTGTAGGATCTTGAGAAACGGCAAAATTGGCCTGTTTTTTCGGATATCGTCCATTTTCAGGCTGAGACTCCGAGCGATCCCAACGACGGTCTTCACGACCAAGACGACGTTCAGAACGACGCTCTTGGCGTTCGGAATGACGGTCCGAGCGGTCCGAGCGGTCCCGAAGTTCCGGTTCCGCTGATCCTGGTCGACTTCCCGGATCATCGGTAAATAAAGCATCGTAAAGTTTGCTCTCACGGGCAGAATTGCGGTAACGACGTAATTGACGCTCACGTTCGTGAAGAACCTGACGCAATTTCTTCTCGATTCGACGATTATTATGGAAAGATGGAGGCAATGAGTCATTTGTGTTATCGGAGGTACGGAACTCTGCCACAGAAAGTGTTCCGGAGGTGGTTTTTTTGAACTCATTGAGTCGTTTCTGAATAGTTTCTTCTCCAACACGTGCCACAGACACGATTTCAGCATGAGTACGGCGGAAATTGTTCATTCTTGCCGCAAGTAAAAGACATGCCCCAGCTATTCCTGCAGGACGACGACCTTCATAGATCCAATCGGAGGCCATTCTGTGAGCGATTTTGGCAGCATCTCGACAGACTTTAGCGGTATGTTCACCAAAGGCAAGACGTTCGGCAAAATGCTGGATGAAAAGCGATGGATCTGCCAAGGGAAGTTTCTGGATCTGTAATGCTCTAACAAGCTTTAAGTACGTGGACCCTAACGAGTACACGGAAAGTTGTAGACGAGAACTAAAGTCAATAAGCAAATGAGGGGTTTTCTCATGACGACAAGCAACATAAAGACATGCCGCCACGACATTTTGTGATCTCCGGCCTTGAACAAAGTTCTGCACCAAGGCTAGTTTAAACCATCCACTAGCAGATTCCACTATGTACTCAGGAATCCTCATGGCATTGGCTAAAGTCCGGATCTTGCGCTTAGCACTTAATAAAGTCTGTTCACGTGACTCCATAGCATTCCTCATGTTAAGGTTAGCTCTTGCCAGGTCCTTGCTCACCATAGAGCCGTGGACGGTGGCAGCACCATTGGAGGCTTCACCAAATTGAACTTCTGAAACTATGGGGTTTTCTTCCTGCACAGTACCACATTCCGTACAAACAATATCTCCTGAACTTGTCTGGTAGTCTCGCGTGAAGCTAGTATGACCGCAGTTGCGGCATTTGTCTCGTGCCATCGGTTGTAGTTGTGTTGTAGGTGTTGTTGGCATCGTGATGATATCGCGCTTAGATCAGTACACCGGACTGCACATAAGCGGTTTACTATCCGAATTCCTGCGACCCTGTAAAACCCAAGGAAGCCGTCCGGTATATAAGGGAGCGAGTGGAGTATTATGAAGAAATAGGGAGACCTTGTTGATAGAGGAGACTTTTCTTCACTTTATAAGATAGTGGAGTCCATATTTCAGATATAGTGATTTTTTGATGGTTTTCTTGCAGATATTGACTATTGTCCGAATATATTCACTTTTGGGCGGAGTTGAATCAAATATCGATTTTTCGTGGACCTTTAAGGGGATAAAGTCAACAATTTGGAATAAAAAGCGTAATACTTAAGCAAGGATTTCTAATGGAGAATGGGTTGCCGAAACTGTTAATTTGATATAAACAGTTGCATCAATATTAGGGATAAAAAATGAAGATTTTAAGCATGAATTTCTGAAAATTTCTTCATTTAGACAAGATTGTAAAATATAATACGAATTATCAAAAAACCTCGTTTAAGGGTAAAGACCCAAATATAATGCTAGAGAAGGTTCCCTTATTTTTGTTTATATTCAATTGGGATCGAAGTTCTCTGAGGCGCTTTCAATTTATATATAAAAAGAATAGAATCAGGAAAAGAAAATCAAGAAAAGATGATTTTAAAAAAAAAAAGAAAGCTTTTGAGAAAATGAAGAAATCAGGATTTATATAATGAGATATGCACAAATTTGCAGCCAGAAAAAGGGGTAAATGTGGCGAATATTATTAAAAATGTCGTAAAAGATTTGCAGCCGTTAAAGTGAGAAGTATAAATTCAAGCGGTTTCCTCATTCTATTTTTAAAAGTTTTCCAACATATAATCATTCAATTCTAGAAATACTTCCACACGTTAATATCGGCAGTACTCGCTAACCGTCTCCTGGACTAATAACATATCCAAATCCCCACATCCAATTATCATTCTTATCAACCGATTACATAATCAAATCACGTGACCACACGCATTTAGGGTCCCCCAGTTGGAAATCTCTAGCGATCAATGCCTAAAGTACTTGAAGTATCATCGAGCGAGCCACGAGACGTGCTCCAGAGTGAACGGACGCTCCTTACGTTTGTAAGGTTCGCCACGTCGCTTTATTTTACCGCAATTGGAATGTCGCTCCGGTTCAGATTAGTTTCTGGCACCAAAAAGGACAAAAAAGATAGCACGAAAGCCAATACTTTGTTCAATAAGATCATGGCGGTGATATTGATAGCATTATCTGTGGCTACTTTAGTTGTTAGTTGTGTCAATTACCTCTCTACAGTACGTCGGTACTCGCAAAAACGGATCCACACTTATGGTTTCAATAATATGATGATGGTGATTTTAGTCACCGCTGTTGTATTTACGCTTATTGGGATAAATGTGGCATTGATTGTTCAGCGTGCCCTTGGATAATTTTACCGCCTTCGTTTGGTCACACCACTCAGACTTTCGTGTTTCCGTTTGTTGATCTCACGTTTCTCCCCAAACTTCTCCCGGTCCATATCCATCAAGGATTCTCTCTTGGCCGTACTCATGGCTTTCAATGATTTGTTGATCACAGATTCATCATCAGCTTCCTCCAATAGATCCATTTTCTTATTGACACGTTCTTCAATGGCCAAGATTCTTGAAACATCTCGTTCCGCCACAATCAGAACAGCATCACCACGACGACCAGCTCTGGCCGTTCTACCGACACGATGAACGAAATCATCAGGATCGGCAGGAATATCATAGTTAACCACAAGCTCCACTGTGGGAATATCAAGACCTCTGGATGCCACATCCGTGGCTATAAGAATACGAGCAGCCTGAGCTTTAAACCGATGCAATGAGTTTGTTCTTTCCAGTTGTGGCATTTCCGAATGTAAAGATGCCACCCGGAATTCCATCTTTCGAAGAGTCCTTCTTAACAATTCTGCTGTTTTCGTTCGGTTGACAAAGATAATCACATTGGCCTTGGAGTATTTCTCCAACAGCAACACCGTATGGAGATAAGCCTCCTTCACATAAGATGGGGTGAAAACATACAAAAGTTGCAATGTCGTTGGAATTACCACTTTATCCACGGTATCTGTTTCGTGGATGAAAACAGATGGTTTCCCTTCTGCTGGTGGTTTGTCTTTCAATGCTCTTACTGCATCGGTCACTGTGGCAGTAAATAAAAGCGTTTGTCGTTTTGAAGCATCAGGGAATACCTCAAGACATCTCCCTAAATCTTTGGAAAAAGAGTTGCTAAGAACACGATCTGCTTCATCTAGAACAAGATATTTGACATTCCGAAGACCACGAATGGTCTCTTCACCACTATGAATAATGTGGTCAGCAAGTCTCCCTGGAGTGGCAATAACGAAGTGTGGTCTTCTTTGCAAATCAAGAGCTTGTTGAACGATATCTTCACCTCCAACCACCACAGCCAATTTGATATTCATGGAAGCACCTAGAGCGGCAAACTGTTCGGCAATTTGCATTGCGAGTTCACGTGTGGGGGTCAAAACGACACCAAAGATTCCCAGAGGATCTTCTGACCATTTTGTTAGCATAGGACCAGCAAAGGCAATGGTTTTACCTGATCCTGTTCTGGCTCCTCCTATGCAGTCCCGACCTTTTAGAATTTCTGGGATACATGCTGACTGAATAGAAGTTGGTGTAAAGATTTGCATAGCTTCTAGCGATTCGCTAAGCCATTTTGCTATACCAAGATCACTGAACTTCATTATGGTTATGGAGTTGCGATGAGCATTCGCGATAACCAGAAAAGATACCAGAGGAAAAAAAAGAAACTACCAAAAAATGGAGAATAAAGCAAAATTACGGTACAGAGTCATGAGGCGAAGAGAATAACCAGAACAGACAAAGAGGATCCAGAGAGAAAGATAATTCTATAATTATCTGAATATACAGAGGGCATTATCCTTATTATGGGGGGATATTGCTTCTATATACAGGATCACGGATTCATATGCAGGAAGGTTAAATGACAATCTCCAACTTCTGAATATGGCAAGCTGAAGGGTTATCGCCGATGGTGATATTGGGGCAGTTGGTGGTGCGTTGCTGAGGATGGAGGGTGCAATGGCAAAACGGGCAGTCTGGCTAATGTCACATGACCCGTCACGTGACAGTGTCTTTATCGCATCGGCAAAGGTAATGAAGCACTATAATGATTCGTTCACTAGGACCCAGGATCCGGTGGGTGGCAAGGCGATGGATGCATGAAATTCAAACTGGCGAAGGAACACCACCGAAGGTGGTTAATGATCCATACTCGGAGATACCGGAGTTAAGTTTCAATTTCGAAACTTCACCACCAATTTCCCCCCACGTTGAGAGCATCGGCGGTATTGATATCACCACGGATCAAGTTGATAATCTCGGATTTAAGGATGCACGGGTGTCGTTAGCAGGATATTTCCATGGAGATATTCATCACAGCCACAAAATCTTCAGTGGACATCATCACAATTACAAAATGGGACAGAAGATCGAGCAGCGCACTTTTATGGATCTCCGATTACTCCGTCTTAAATCCGGTGATGGCGGAAATGGCAGTGTTTCATTTTTCCGAGATGCTCATCGTCCCGTTGGTCCTCCTGACGGTGGTGATGGCGGAGAAGGTGGCCTGGTTTACGTGAGTGTGGTGGAACAAGCTACATCACTCCATTATTTGAAGCGGAGTTATACTGCCGGATCAGGAAAAGCTGGAGCGTCCAGTCAACTTGATGGGAAACGAGGAAATGACGTCATAATCGAAGTTCCGGTAGGAACAACAGTTCGGTGGATTCCTGACCCTCTTCGTGTGAGAGAGGAATTGAAAAGAGTCGATGGAGATGCATCAAAATTACAATTTGGGTTTAAGTTGGCTGCCCCCGATCACGTGCAATGGTTTAAACCAGATTATGTTCCTGGAGAAGGATGGATATTCAAAGAACGAGATGAAGAATACCATTCAGAGAGGGAATATTTCACTGCTTTGAATGAACAAGTGAAAGACTACGATCGGGAAATTATTGCCGATGAGCTTTTAAATGGACGATTCCCTGTGGCAGGATATGATTTTGATAAACCAACTAAAAAACCGGTTTTGTTGGTTAAAGGAGGACGTGGTGGAATGGGCAATATGCATTTTTTAACAGGAGACATTCGAAATCCACGTTTCAGCAAACAAGGAAGACGTGGATTCGAGGAGTTTTTCATGTTTGAGTTAAAACTTCTTGCCGATTTGGGACTTGTGGGGTTGCCAAATGCAGGAAAGTCTACGTTACTCCGAGCAATTTCAAGAGCTACCCCACGAGTGGGACACTGGGAATTTACCACGTTGCAACCAACAGTGGGGACGATATTCCACCGCATAGATGAAGAACCATTCACAGTTGCCGACATTCCGGGGATCATTAAAGGAGCATCGGAAAACCGAGGCATGGGGATGGACTTTCTCCGGCATATAGAGAGATCCGAGGGCATAGTGTTTGTGGTATCACTTGAGTCATCGGACCCATCGGCAGATCTCCTGACACTCATTGACGAGATCGGCCCTAAGAGAATGGCAAACAAAAATGTGTTGGTGATAGCCACCAAGGCCGATCTTACCGAAAACGGTAAGTCTTACCGCAAATTGGCTGACCACATCCACTCGATCAACCCACACTGGCTACACATCCCAGTGTGTGCTCCACAAAAGGCAAATATCGATAAAGCCATTGAAATGATGGCCCAGTTGAAAAAAATGAACAGGACTTCTTAATCCAGTGTCCTGTATATAATCAGATGGTTTTGCTCTCTGTGCAATGGCGCCATGTGGCTAGTACCTTGAGGGTATGCAGGAACAACCGGTTATCAGAAGAATTCTCCGGTAAAGTCGGAGAAAGGATTTCACCTTCTGAATAGGGAAAGTAATCACATTTCCTAATCGGGTAAGCGGTTCAGTATTCTGACTTGGCAATCCACATAGCAGAATGCCAGGAGAGATACGAGGATAATTGGAGGACGGGAGAGCAGATAGGACGGGCGGAAAGATGATGGTGTACGGAGGTGCTGTTATGGAACGCGCCCAAGTTTGGGCGTCTCCTAATATGTGCAGGAAGCATCGAACTGAATCATATGCAGTCCGAGAATTTGTCAAAAGTATAGAAATGGCGGCGTAAAAGGCCCGTTTGGAGTACAAGGGACAAATATCCGGAACATGCCAAGGTTTTCCGTGGAACTAGAAAGGATGCACGTGCAAAGAAGGTTGTTTGAGAGATACGGCAGGTTTTTTTTTTTGATAGTGCACAACCGCAATGCGTCCGGTATATGCGAGCAAACAAGGGAGATTATGTAATCATGGACCTAGATTGCAGCAAGGGGCGATGGAAATATTGGCGGATAATACGGGCCGATGCAGATGTACGGGTGCAAAATATGCAACTCGAGCGAGTCACTACAAGTATTAGCGCCGTGTCTATAAATTAACGTATGTGGCGGTACCCAGAGCCAACCGTGGCTGATGAACACTTACACACTTGCGAAGCAAGTGTGAAAGAGTGAAAGGAAACACTTGTGTAACACTTGTAAAAACTTGTGAACAAGTGTGAAAGTGTGAAAGGAAACACTTGTAGCATTTGTAACACTTGTGAACCAAGTGTAAAACAAGTGTGAAACAAGTATGGAAGTGTGTGTGAAGTGAAGAAAGAAACGAATAAGAAACAATTGTTTCACAATTGTTTCATTGTTTCAAGTTCAAGGTTTAAGAGCAGCTCTGACCTTAACAACCTCCTCAATCTTTTCAAGAAGATAAGGATAAGAAAATGCAACAGGTTTTGGAAAACAATGATCAAAACCAAGAGATTCATAAAGATCTAGATCATGATGAAGAGATCTTGTAGTAACAGCAATTAAACCCTTAGTATCCAAATTCAGGAAACCACGAACTTTAGAAGCAATATCTAAGCCAGTAACTATGGGCATATCGATATCGAGAAATATGCAATCATATTGACGGAAAAAAGATTCAGTCATTTGTATAGAAGTAGAATCTTGAATAGCAGAAACGGTTGATTTTGGGAATAGTTTGCGTAGTATTCTTGAAAAAATTCGAAGATTTATAAGATTATCATCCACCAATAAAAATTTATATTGTTTTTCACTTGGAGTGAATGAATCAACAACAGTTGATGATGAAAAGGTGGGTCTTGGAAGAGGGACCCTGCAATCGAGACTTAGCATGATGAAGCAAGAATGAATCAAGGGAGACAAGTATGAAACAGCTATAAAACGCTATAAAACAATTATGAAACAGCTATAAAACAATGGTAAAACAATTATAAAAGGTTATGATAGATAGAATGAGGAGCACAAGACATATTTATAAGAATTGGTTGAGCAAAAGATGATGGCCTAAAATGGAGACAATCTGCATGGCGTTTTCGGTCCGCGTGTGACGCGCATGCATGATTGTTCTTTATAGTTTCTGATTCTTCGCGCCTGGCCATCTCGGAACTTTCACCGTTTTAACCGCACTACTTATTGCGCGTAGAATTGAATCCTTGCATGTGGCTAGTACCTTGCCAATACAACCCATCACTAAAATCTATAGCTATATAGAACAAATCTATAACTATATATAAATACGTACCTAAAAAACTTACAGTATAAAGCCTAGGGAATAAGGTAATTCTTTAAACTGTTATTTCTTTTTCATTTCATTTCATTTCTTTTTTCATTTCTTTTTTCTTTTCTTTTCTGCTTGTTATTTTTGTTTCATATTTCTTTAAATCTTCCATTTTTTATTCTTGGGTGCCACTGTAATCTTGGCAATGATCGCGGGGCATTTTTACATTCTATTTTCTAGTTATATTATTTTTTTCTTTCTTTTTTTTTTCGCTTACTTCTTTGCTTTCTGTTTACGCACTTTTTCCTAGTATTGTTTTTTTTTTTTGTCTGCTCACTCCACGATTGCTCCGCTCTTTACATTTTAGTTATGCACAGAATTCCTTTGTTTCTTTATAAAGTCCTGTATATAATCCAACGGTTAACTACCACCGCTAGGAGAATTATCTCCGTCGTTGTCTCATGACCGAGGTTCGTTGAACATTAAGAAATTCCATCTCTAATCGGAATCTCCTAAATCATTGTCATTTGCTAATCATCAACTTTCTGCATCCGTCATTTCAATTTCGAAACTGCCACTTTAAAAATATTTTCCCCGCGCTGACGTAAACCCGTACATCCGTCATTTCCTTACTTCCTTACCATCTCCACCAATTCTGATCAGAATCTCCCAAATCTCCCAAATCTCCCAAATCTCCCAAATCTCCCAAATCTCCCAAATCTCCCAAATCTCCCCAAATCTCCAGTGTCAATCTCACCTTGGTACTCAATAGTCCATCCTATTCATGTAAAGTTATGCCCCTCTTCCTATCCATTTCATCCTGCATATTGTCAAAGCGGCCCGCTGGTGTACTGATGTAAAAACCGGCCCGCTGCGTGATGCAAATATCGTCTCATTTTGGTCGATCGATGAACGAAGAAAAAATTAACAAATAAATAAAAAGAAATAAATTAGTTAGTGTCATCTTTGAGTATTTCTTGTTTTTCTGCATTCGTGCTTGTGAAAATTTCCCAAAGTTGCCTTTGAATTTTTGGTTGTATTACTTTAAATTTTAAAAATTTCTCTTTATAATCCCTGGTGTACTGATCTTTACTTAATGTAGCATCGCCTTAATATGCTCAGAATCCATAAAACATCCACCTATGCCACTTATTCCCTTTGTTACTACCATGTGTATAACTAATGCTTGGCTGTCATTCCAAATTAGGATCTCTCCACTGTGGGGTAAAAACCTGTCTTATCCGAATCACCCACTATTGAAAGAACCTGTCTTATCCGGATCACACACTAAACCTGTCTTATCCGGATTCACCCATCTTATCAGGATCCCCCACTTTTTCACAATCACACCTGTATGGTCCAAACCACCCACTTTTCTCTCTATTAGTCAACCGTAAACTTATGCGGTCCACATTATTTACCGTAAATTTCCTTGCTCTTGCTACGTCGTACTTGGTCCTTGCTGTCACGTGAACGACAAGCACGTACGCGGATAGTGCTTAATCAGAAAAAAGCACGTGTTTAGCACGTGCAATGCACGTGCCAAATAATAAACTTTCGCATGGCTTTCACGTGCAGCACGTGCAAAGCTCAGTACATTCAGCTACTCTTTAAACCACAACAGCATGTCTGGCAACCTGTTCAAACTGACGGTTAATGAGCACCTCGAAGGGCTTCCGAAAGTTATCCAATCGAAACTCTTCGATGCTCCTGCCACGTGTCTCTCTATATATCGGCTTCTCCCGCCGCTAGCCAAATTTTATATTGTTAGCATGCTTTTTTCGGAAAATCCAGTGGCGGTGAAAGATCTTGAAAAATGGACACAGCCGCAAGGACGAAGGCTCCAATTCGATTCGATGAAGCGATTGCGAGCTCTCCATTTGATAGAAGAAGATGCTAGTGGCACTCATATCCGACTTCATCAAACATTCCGGAACAACTTCCGAGGGTGTCTTACCGGAACTCAAGCTCCGGATGCCTTCGGAATATTAGCTACTACGCCCGACACGGACGCTGTTGGGGTGGCTTTTCTTGATAAGTTTGCTTCTCAAAAGTGGGAGACCATTCTTCATTTCATGGTGGGGACAGAATTACCGGCTGTACCTTCCCGATCGGTACTTCTGCTTCTAAAGCTGGGGGGACTAATGGAAGGACCGGGAACTCTGGCTGGAAGTCTTCGAATTACGAATCGTGGATTTCAGTTTCTCTTGCAAGATGTGAATGTTCAAATTTGGACACTTTTACTTGAGTATTTGAATTTAACTCAGGAACTTCATATGGATCCAGTGGACGTTTTGAACTTTATATTCATTCTCGGGTCGCTCGAATTGGGCAAATCGTACCAAGTGGACGGATTAAGTGCCACTCAAGTGAGTATGTTACCGGATCTACGGGATTACGGGCTCGTATACCAGCGAACCGAGCAATCGAAACGGTTTTACCCTACGAGACTTGCCACGACGTTGACGTCGGAGAGTACAGGATTGAAGACGCCGCTGATGGCGATGCATGAAGCAGTTGAAGGAGAAGCGGGGCAAGAAGAAGCGGGGGCGGGGCCAAATGGAAGTAGTGGGGCAGAAGAAGCGGGGAATACCCCCACTGCGGGGTCACTCATCTTGGAGACGAACTTCAAGCTTTATGCTTATACTAACAGTCCACTTGAGATTGCCATTTTGAATTTGTTTGTTCATCTAAAAGTTCGATTTGCCAATTTGGTTATTGGAATAATAACACGAGAATCTATACGAGGAGCATTGGAAAATGGAATCACCGCTGATCAAATCATTAAATTCTTGGATGCCCATGCTCATCCACAAATGAGGGCATTAGCAAAAGAGAAACTTGATAAAAAAATCGAATTTGATGCTTCTCATAATATCAATACTGCCGGAGGAGCTCCTCAATCCAAATCAGCCGATTCTGGCGTGGCTCAGCATCGTCTTGAAGTTTTACCACCGAATGTGGTGGATCAAATCAAACTATGGCAATTAGAATTGGACCGGATTCAAACATTTCCTGGTTATTTATTTAAGGATTTCAAAAATCAAGGAGAATTCGATGTTCTTTGCAATTTTGCAACTGAAGTTGGCGTTTTGTTATGGTCGGATAGGCAGAAACTTCGGTTTTTTGTGACTCATGAGGGGATGGCCCAGGTGGCTGATTTTGCGGGGAGGAAACTCCGGTGATTTCGCCGGGATTCCGCCGAAGGTGGAATCACTGGGAATCACTAGAATTCATTGGAAATCACTGGGAATCACTGGGAATCACTGGGAATCACTGGGAATCACTGGGAATCACTGGGAATCACTGGGAATCACTGGGAATCACAGGAAATCACAGGAAATCACAGGAAATCACAGGAAATCACAGGAAATCACAGGAAATCACAGGAAATTATAGGAAATCACAGGAAATCACGGGAAATTACTGGAAAACACAGGAAGTCACGGGAAATCAATTATTTTGTTTATTTTTGATAGCAGAATTTGATATCCCCGTTGATTTCTCCGATGTTTCCGGTGATTTGTCCGATGAATGAATAGATTCTTGATTCCACCTCCGGCGGAATCAAGTTGGCGGAATCAAAACTATCGCTTTTGTCAATACTCGACATCTATAATAGGTTTAGTACTAGCATATAATGATTGAAGTGATTATCACTAATTCAACGAAATGTAGTGATTATACTAGGGCAAAAAGACTTATTTTATACTTGTGTAATTGTACAAAACATAAATAATAGTAGTAATATTTGAAATGTTTACCTAATTTTATAATATATATTTTTGAACAACTATGTTGATTTTGTGAATATTTACAATTTTTACTATCTTAAATCAAATTTGAGAATTTATGATCCCACAATTTGTATAAGTAGAGTTGTTTAATATTTTAAGGCTATAAAAATAGGAAGAATAGGAAGAATTTACAGAATATACTATAAGATATAAAGAATAGACTATAAGATATAAAGAGTATAAGATATAAGGAATATACTACCAGATATAATGAGTATAATGTTCTAAATATATAGTTTTTTTTATCTCTATAACTTCTCTATTGAATATTATTTTTGGTTATTGAATTATTTGAAAGTACTATGTATATATTTTTAATTATACTATTCACATTCTAAATATGAAATTATATAGATATTTAAGTATATAAATAGAAAGATTATGAGTATATAAATATAAATAAATGTACAGATATACGAAGAATATAATAAAGTCGTAATTCACGTGATTACGGCATTTTGGATAATATACTGTAATCACGAGACTTAAATAGTAATTGCATTTAAGATAACTACTAGTAATAGCATAGTCATAATTCGTGGATTATGTAATCAGTATTATAGGATTCATGAATAAGTATTCAAAAAATAATCGTATTCATTAATATAGTATTCATTAGTAGTATTCATTAATATATATCAATATAGTAATCATTTATTGTATTGATTATTAACATAAGATAATTCTTTAGAATTAAATTAAAGTATTGGTTAAGTTTCATTATATTATAGAATACATGGTAATTATGATTATGTAATCATTGATTATATAATCATATCGTATAAACTTAGAGTATATTATGCTATCTTATAGTATAGAATTCATTAATATCTTACTCAAAAACTCATTATCACTATGTAGATTCATTAAACAATAATTATGGGATTATATCATTCATTATGTAATATTGTAACAACTGGTTATAAAAAACTGACAGATACAAATGGATAAGCTCTGTTGAACTGTACTACTTATGGTCAAAATATGGTGCTTATCATCAATCTTCACTAATGGCCGAATTCTGATAGGAAAAGATAAAATCTTGGTACTATGGCTAATTCTTAGTACTTATGTTAAAATCCACTTATATGCAGAACAAGGGATTAAAAACTGTTAGTGGTAATGGTTTGGTACTGACTAAATAGCTGTGGTAAATCGGTTCATATTTGTACTTTGGAATGCTGAATATAAAGAAATTGGTACGTTCTGGATTTGAATGACTGATATTGGTACTAATAAAACTGGTAGTTAAAGGTTGATCAAAGACAATAGATAGAGATTGAAATTGATTACGAAATAATAGCCAATGTTCAAGTATTGGATATTCAAGGATTAGTATAATCGATTATTTATATCTTAGAAACATGATCTTGCTAATTATACTTATATTGGAGGGTATATGCAGGATTTAAATACGATACAACAAAGTTTAGTTTCAAAAACGGTTTTGAACAACATGAAAGCCACTGCAATAATGCTGATAATTTCAGAATCCTTATGATGCTACTTTGATGGTGATATCTTCTGACTGTGCTCTTTTTGTTGAGGGCATGATTGCCCTGAGGTAAGCTGGTGTAAGGATGTTTATTGATTATGTAAGCAGATGAATTTCAAATATGGAATGATTACAAGGAGATTCAGGGAGACTATCTGAGATTCTTTTTAAGACTATATGTTTTATATTTAAAACACTTTTATTTCTTAATTTTTTTATCAATTTTTATTACTACACTCGAAATTTCTATAATGTATGGTCTATCTTGATTCTATGAGTTTCTATAAACTACAATTTTTGATCTATTATTATTATTATCATTATAGTATTTGTTGATTCTATTATTCATTAATTACAGTATTCATTAATTATAGTATTCATTAATTATAGTATTCATTCATTATAGTATTCAATAATTATAGTATTCATTCATTATAGTATTCAATAATTATAGTATTCATTATATATCATTAAATTATAGTAATTAGGGAATTATGATATACATTAACATAGTATTTGCTAAATTGATATTATTAAATTAAAGTATTTATTTCATTAGTGTAATTTAAAAACTCTATTTAAATATTGACTAATTAATGATATAATCAGAATATCCTATAAATCACATTTTACGTTGAACCAAAAAATATGAAACTGTGGAAAAATGGTTTCCGTCAATTCTATAGTTCCATCAAATAACAAAATACCGAATATTGACCCAAAAATGAATATGTACTGTCATTATCCGTGATCTTCCGAAGGTGTTTCCATGTGCATAATCGAAGATTACGTAATCCGTGATTATGTAATCACAAGTTAACTGGTTCACACTAATAATGACGGCAAATTTGATGATATACGGTGACCCTTCAATAATAATTGCATTAAATACTATTGATTTTGTTAATTATAGTATTATAGTATAGTATTATAGTATAGTATTATAGTATAGTATTATAGTATAGTATTATAGTATAGTATTATAGTATTATAGTATACTAGTATAGTATTATAGTACTCATTATATAACTCTTTAATAGTAAAAATAATGATTTTACTTTATATCACACTGTAGATAATTCATGTGGAATTATATTATCATATAATGATTTAAACGATTATGTAATCATATAATGATTTAAGTGATTATGTAATCAAAATTCACTAGCGACTACATCATATATTTAATATTGTTGTTAGTATCCATTATTTTACGTAAATTGTGGATTCTTTTATGTACTAAGATCTATTCTGACTATCACATTATTGTCTATATAATTTATTGTTCGATAATATAAATTTACAAATATTTATCTTTTATATCATATTGAGACAAAAATACTCTTAAAGAAAGATCTATAAAATTCACATTTTGTCACTATAAGAGAAACTATATAATTATAATTATTGAATATTAAGAAATATAACAATATTTAGAATCTACATATTCTAAGTTACTAGAAATCTAAAGACAAGACTAGAGAAAATAAAGAATAAGACTATAAACATAAAGAATATAAAGAATATAAGCATAAAGAATATAAAGAA
>JAJMHH010000034.1:18526-50273 GCA_030582955.1 Osmozyma tolerans
AAAAAAAAAAAAAAAAAAAAAAAAAAAAAAAAAAAAAAAAAAAAAAAAAAAAAAAAAAAAAAAAAAAAAAAAAAAAAAAAAAAAAAAAAAAAAAAAAAAAAAAAAAAAAAAAAAAAAAAAAAAAAAAAAAAAAAAAAAAAAACATAAAAAATGAAGTCTACAACTATCACAGTAAAGTTTTCTCAAAATATGTTAAAATGATAAAAAGTACTAAGATTAATTCTATAATATGTAGAACCAATAAATTTATAATAATTGATAAATATTGGATAAAGGAGAAAATCATTACTTATATAATAGTGTTTATAATGTTCATAATAATGTTCAAATAATGCTCATATTACTGCCTATATTATTGTTCATAATATCTATAATATTTTATATTTATCTATATTTATACGTAATGAATAGAGAATCGATTACGTAATCACTCAGATGAACTACAGTATAAGTTATTGAGTTTACACAACAAAAAAAGGAAAAAAAAAAAAAAAAAGAAAAAAAAAAAACCAAGCATCTCTTTCATTTATGGTGGTTGGAAAATTGTGATTATTATTCAAACTTAAGCCTGTGAAACAATATCCCACCAGATAGAACCAATCATTACAAAATTATCAATATGGGAAATTAACAGAATACAAAATGATAGAATTAGTTAATGTTCCTTGTAGTATGCAAGATTCAGACTGATATGGACAAATCTAGCTGTTACTGGTTGTTTCTGTATACATATACTATAACGATTTTACTCTTTTGATTACGTAATCTATATTATTAAAGAGTTGATTACGTAATCGTATTTCGAAAACTTCCGCTGACGGCTACTTTTATTCAAATTAATTCAGCAAACTAAAAGCATAGTTCTGTACAGACTATGCAATCACAATTTGTAATCTATTCCATGATATTCACTTGATAACTGATTACGTAATCTATCAATACTATGCTCACTTGATTATTACTGATTACATAATCAATCACATAATCATCTGCTTCTGTTAATCGCTACATACTCAGATGCCACACCAGCCAATGCAATCAGGTTACCTACAGCAAAACGGCAAAACAGCCCTGAATTAAAACGAAAATCAGAAATGCAACTTCTTCGGATAAATAATCACGTGACACGAGCCACGTGAATGTATTCTTTAGCAATCACGTTACAATAGTCACATGATAGGACTATACGGCAATAGAAGTGACCGAGGATATCAAAAGACCTGCCACGGATGACACTTTTTTGTTGAAATATTACTTGCTGATTACAACATTGAGATTTTCCTCGGAAAATCCGAGGAATCCCTAGATTTTCGATCATCCTATAATCAAAATGCACAGATGAGAAAATCGCGATATAAAGAAGATCTAATGGTCATTCCAGGACTGTAGAAGCAATGATAACCGTTTTGGAAAGAACACCGTTAAATTGAGTTATAACGGGATGACAATATGCAGGATATCCATCCATGCAATAGTCATGAATATATTGGCTCCATGTGAAACTATGTACAATTATCCAGAGCAGGAGTCGCAATTCTCTGGAGTATCTATGCTGCACGATAAGGGGGTATTATCGTAAATGTCGTAATGTGCAGGATTTCGTTTTTTAGGATTTTCATCATAATCCAGGGTATCAGGAGTGTATGGACGTTTTTCAGGGTGGAATTTGTGTTGCTCGATGTAGGGTTTTCTGGAGATAGCGGAGTTAGAGGGGATTTCGGAGATACCGGAGTTAACGGAGTTAGTATGGTCCAATTCCTGATCCACGGTAAATTGAATAGCCCTGGCTGCTGCTTGTGTACGTAGATAGTACATTCCTGTCTTCAACCCTTTTTCCCAGGCATAAAAATGGCAAGAAGTGAGTTTTCCAAACGTAGGACTTTGAAGGTGAATATTCATACTTTGAGATTGGTCAACAAAACAACCTCGATCAGCTGCCATGTCAATAATAACCCGCTGACTAATCTCCCATACTGTTTTGTATAAATGTTTTACTTCAGACGGGATTTCTTTGATATGTTGGATCAGACCGTTATGTTTCACTATGGAATTCCGGATTGAGTCTGTCCAGAGCCCCAAATCAATAAGATCATGAACCATGTAGCTGTTGACAACCTGGTATTCTCCTGAAAGAACTCGACGGGTGTAGATGTTGGAAGTAAAGGGCTCAAAACACTCGTTAAAGCCTAGAATCTGGGATGTAGATGCTGTAGGCATAGGAGCCACAAGAAGAGAATTGCGCATTCCATCACGCTGAACTCGAGCTTTCAATGATGGCCAATCATCGAAAAAGTCCGGTTTATGACCCCAAAGATCAAATTGGAGATCGCCCTTATGTGCAGGAGAGCCATTAAAAGAGGAATATGTGCCCTTTTCAGTGGCCAACAGACACGATTCTTCGACGGCGGCATGGTAAATAGTTTCGAAGATCTGACTGTTGAGCACTCGCGCCTCTGGAGAATCAAAGGGAAGCCGAAGACGCAAAAACGTGTCGGCAAGACCCTGCACACCAATGGCAATAGGACGGTGGGCGTGATTCGAGTCACGTGAGTCATCAACAGGGTACTTTGTGACGTCAATAACAGCATCTAGATTTCTTACCAAAGTTTTGGTCACTTTGTGGAGAAGACCGAAATCATAGTAGCATCCAGAATGGGCGTCCTGCACAAAAGACGGAAGGGCCAACAGGGCCAAATTGCAAACGGCGATTTCACCTGGGGCAGAGTATTCGACGATTTCACAGCATAGGTTTGAAGACTGGATGGTGCCAAGGTTTTGCTGGTTCAGTTTGGCGTTGCAAGCGTCTTTATATAGCATAAAAGGCATTCCTGTTTCGATTTGGCACTGTAAAATGTGGGACCATAATTTCTGGGCCTTGACAGTTCGAACAGCAACACCGGAACGTTCGTAGCGAGTAAATAGCTCTTCAAAAGCACCACCATGGACATCAGCAAGTCCAGGAGCTTCGTCAGGGGAGAAAAGTGGCCAATCAAGATCGGCCTTGACTCGCCGCATGAACAAATCGGGAATCCATAATGCATAGAAAAGATCACGTGCCCGGAGTTCTTCCTTGCCATGGTTTTTCCGAAGGTCAAGGGTCTCAAAAACGTCAGCGTGCCATGGTTCAAGGTAGACGGCCATTGCTCCGGGTCTTTTGTTTCCTCCTTGGTCCACGTATCGAGCAGTATTATTGAAAACACGAAGCATCGGAACAAGCCCTGTAGAAGAGCCATTCAGCGACCGAATTAAAGAGCCAGCAGCTCGGATTTTGTGTGTATGGAGGCCAATTCCACCAGAACCTTTGGAAATTAACGCTGCTTTATGGAGCGTCCTGTATATACCATCAATAGAGTCATCTTCCATAGCCATTAGGAAGCAAGAACTTAAATAATTATTAGGAGTTCCAGCGTTGAAAAGCGTTGGAGAAGAATGCACAAAGTACCGTTTTGACATGAGTTTATAAGTTTCAGCGGTTCTTTCAATAGCGTCAGGATTCTGTGCTTGACTTTTATGGCCATGAATTCCAACAGCAACTCTTAGAAAGAGATACTGAGGAGTTTCTGCCAATTTCCCGTCTGCGTGGATCAAGTACGACTTTGCTAGTGTTCGTATACCGAAATAAGCCAAATCGAGGTCTCTTTCAGGAACAATCATGGCGTCTAGAGCTTCAGCGTGATTCTGGACAAATTCTGCAGCATCATCACTCACTAAGGGAAACGGCTGGTTCGTTTTAGGATGAACGTAGTTGTGAAGATGGGCAAAATTAGCAGAAAACGGTAAATTGACACACCGACGGATTCTAAGTGCTTCAACACGACCAGCTAAAATGGAAAAATCGGGCCATCGTAAAATCCGTTGTGCTGTGCTTTCTGCAACAAGTTGAAGAAGTTTATCCACGTCAACTTCCAGGGGTAAACCATTTTGGATATCATCAACCACAAGAGTGATTTCCGATTCGGGTAATCTTAACCCGAAAGTATTGGATATAAGGAAGTTTCGGAGTTTTTCTGAACTGAACGGTTCCGACTGGCTATTTTTAACCACTAATGTCATAAAGATGCTGTAGGGAAAGTTGGTATAGTGATGATTAAAGAACCTGGTTTGAAGAATGTGCAGGGTTTATGCACGCCATCAAGATTCCGATTGTAGTTGCCACAAAAAAAGCAAAAGAAAAAAAATGAAGCTCGCACTCAGGTTCGAACTAAGGACCAACAGATTTGCAATCTGCTGCGCTACCACTGCGCCATACGAGCTTGTTGCATCGAAAGGGCCAGATGTGTTTATAGTGGAAATTGCAGATAACGTTCCATCAGAAAATCTAATTTGTTGACATAATCTAAGGAACTATAGGGATATCTTCCCAGAGCCCAAATTATGAAATATCCACAAATTAATAAAAGCTCGTGAATTGGATGCCATTTTTGATGTACTTCAAATCTGGTTGGAACACCAATTTCCCTATTTCACATTCTCCCGCCACCATTATTAAAAGAGTTGCCTTGGTTCAAGATTGTATGTTTGAATGATTAAATTGGGCCATTCGTTCTGGGATCTTCCACAATTTCTTCTCCGCCACAACTTTCAATTCAGGACAAGATTGTATCAAAGCCTCATTATGGAGGAAAACAGGGATATGAGCCTTGTGGTAAATCTTACCGTAATTTGAATAAATGTCTTTAAAGTTGCTGAATCCACCCGGAGCAAAGTCTTCGAAATGAACATCTTCACCGAAAAAGTGACTTGAATTTGGATATTCATGGTTAGCTTCCGGTACCGCCTCGAGTACATCGACGCCGGAGACTTTAGCCAGATTAATCACGGCATTTGTAAGTTTCACCCCGTGGAGCTTGTTGGATCCATGGAATAACTTGCTCCACACACTTTTCTGCATTGTTGTCCACCATTGATCCGGAGATCGTGTTGAACGATACTCATAAGGAGGTACAGAAGGCAACCAAGCAGGCATTGAACAGGTTTGGTGATGTCATTAGAAACCCTATAACCACGAGATCGTTCCTGACTTCAGAGCCATTGGCGATCCTAAGTTGAAGTCGTCGTGTTCAGATCCCAAATTTCTGGTCAAGAAGATTCATGATCAAATTTTCGAATTTTTCTGTTGTGGAACTCTCAGAAGATATCACGGCCAAAATATTGCCAGGGTATGATTTGTATAATTTGTATAATTTGTGATATGGATATAGATTGTGTAGATTGCATAGATTATTACATGGAATATGAATTGGATTCCATGGATTCTATTCCATATATTGGATAAATTCGATATATTGAATAGACTGAATGGATAGATAAATTGAATAACTTGTTAGAAAAAAGCAAAAAATCCAGAAAGAAGGGATAATCCGACTACTTATATTATTGTAAAAAATATTATTGCAGAAATAGGGGGATCCTTAAATGACAATTTGTTTCAAAATATTTGCAGCTAGCTCCTTCGCGCCAACTATAAGTATTTTAGATTTGCCACATTTAAGAATCAATTCATATTTTTGAAGAACAAAAAAAAAAAAAAGAAAAAAGAGGAAATAAGAAAAAAAAAAAGATAAAGAATCCTATAAAGAAATCCTCAAATAAAGCAGAATATAAAGATAATCGGAAATATCATTTCTTGATTACCTGTGGAAAATCATGATTCATGATTTGGTCACATGACCTCATCTCAAAACATCCTCACTAAGCATTATCGTTATAAACAAAAATGGCTATAAGATCCCATAGCGACCAGATGGAGGTGGACGATTCGCTTGAGCCATTATTGCAGGAAACTTACAAAGGGAAACTGCTCCATGCACCTATTAATACAGCCGAGGATAAATGGCAACTTTTGCCGGCTTTTTTAAAAGTGAAGGGTTTGGTAAAACAACATCTTGATTCGTTTAATTATTTTGTTGATGTTGATTTACGGAAAATCATTAAAGCCAACGAACTTGTTTTATCTGATGTGGATCCTTCTTTTTACTTGAAATACCTTGATATTCGTGTTGGCCACAAGTCCACTCTGAAGCCAGGAACTAAGGAGGTCATTATGGCTCCTCATGAATGTCGTCTTCGAGACTTGACCTATTCTGCTCCGATCTACGTGGATGTGGAATATACGAGAGGACGGAAAATCATCATGTATAAGGACTTGGAGATCGGAAGAATGCCTATTATGTTAAGATCCAACAAATGCGTTTTGGATGGAATGTCCGATAAACACATGGCAGCTTTGGAAGAGTGTCCGATTGACCCCGGTGGATACTTCATTGTCAACGGTACAGAAAAGGTCATTTTGGTTCAGGAGCAACTTTCCAAGAACCGTATTATCGTGGAAGCTGACGAGAAAAAGGGCCTCGTTCAGGCATCAGTGACTTCTTCTACACATGAGCGGAAATCCAAGACTTATGTGATCTCGAAAAACGACAAAATCTACTTAAAGCACAATTCTATAGCTGAAGATGTGCCTATTGTCATTGCATTGAAAGCTGCGGGGATTTCTTCTGATATGGAGGTTTTGCAATTGGTCTGTGGTACGAATCCACAATATCAGGACTTGTTTGCCATCAATTTCGAAGAGGCTGCCAAATTAGGCGTGTTCACACAAACTCAGGCATTGCTTTTCATTGGGAAAAGAGTGAAAACTGTCCGTCGTGCAGGTGCACCCAAATTATCTCAAATGCAAGAAGGTATTGAGGCCATTGCAACGACAGTGATTGCCCATTTGACGGTTGAAAACTTGAATTTCCGTGAAAAGGCTCTTTATATGGCCATTATGGCAAGAAGGGTCTTGATGACCATGCACAATCCGTCCATGGTGGATGATAGAGACTATGTTGGTAACAAACGGTTGGAGTTGGCCGGACAGTTGATGTCGTTGCTTTTTGAGGATTTGTTCAAGAAATTCAACTCGGATTTCAAGGCAAATATCGACAAGATTTTGAAGAAACCAAGCCGAACGTCAGAATTCGACGCTTTGCTCTCCATCAATATCCATTCTAACAATATTTCTATGGGGTTGAATCGAGCCATTTCTACTGGTAATTGGTCATTGAAGCGGTTTAAGATGGAAAGAGCCGGAGTCACCCATGTTTTATCGAGACTATCGTATATTTCGGCCTTGGGAATGATGACGAGAATTTCTTCTCAATTTGAAAAATCCAGAAAAGTCTCTGGACCAAGAGCTCTTCAACCGTCTCAGTTCGGTATGCTTTGCACTTCAGATACTCCTGAAGGTGAAGCTTGTGGATTAGTGAAGAATTTGGCTCTCATGACTCATATTACCACCGATGACGAGGAAGGACCAGTTCGGAGATTATGTTTCATTTTGGGCTGCGAAGATATCAACAGCATTGACTCTGCCACACTCTACAGCCCGGGAAACTTCGGAATCTTCGTCAACGGTACGCTTATCGGAACTACAAGGTTCCCGGTGAAGTTCGTCAAGGATTTCCGAGCATTGAGAAGATCAGGCAAAGTTTCTGAATTCATTTCTATCTTTACCAACGACCACCACGCCGCGGTCCATATTGCTACCGACGGAGGCCGCATTTGCCGCCCGTTGATTATCGTGGATGAGAAAACAAGAAAGTCACGTGTCAAGGCTCATCATTTAGCTAAGCTTATGGGAGGAGAATGGGCGTTTGACGACTTTTTAAAGCATGGGTTGGTGGAATATCTCGATGTCAACGAAGAAAACGACTCGTTGATCGCTATCTACGAAGACGATATCACCAAAAACACCCAATTGAACTATACACATCTTGAAATCGAGCCATTTACCGTTTTGGGTGCTTGTGCCGGGTTGATTCCATACCCACATCATAACCAATCGCCAAGAAATACTTACCAATGCGCTATGGGTAAACAAGCTATTGGAGCCATCGCTTACAACCAGTTCCGTCGTATAGACACATTGCTTTATTTCATGGTTTACCCGCAACAGCCCATGGTGAAAACCAAGACTATTGAGTTGATAGACTACGACAAGTTACCTGCAGGACAGAATGCAACAGTTGCCGTGATGTCGTATTCTGGGTACGATATTGAGGATGCTTTGGTTTTGAATAAGCTGTCGATTGACCGTGGCTTCGGTCGGTGCCAGGTGGTACGGAAAAACACTATTCAATTGAAACGGTACCCTAACCACACAAAAGATGTCGTGGGCGGAATGAGAGTGGATGAAAAGGGTGAACCGATTTTCCTGCATATGCCCATTGGTCCAGATGGATTAGGAGAAGTTGGGTCACGGATTGAAAACGGGCAGATTTTCGCCAATAAACAGGTGCCTACGAACGCCGGCGAGTCTGTTCTTGGCGACCATTCACCAGCCACTGCTGGAATGCCCTCTCATAGAGAGACTCCTGCATATTACAGGGGCCCTGAGCCATCGTATGTTGATCAAGTGATGATGTCTGTTTCGGACAATGACCAAGCTTTGATCAAGGTTTTGCTCAGACAGACGAGACGGCCGGAGCTAGGAGATAAGTTTTCTTCCCGTCACGGACAAAAAGGTGTTTGCGGAATCATTGTTCAGCAGGAGGATTTGCCGTTTAACGATGACGGCATTTCTCCAGATATTATTATGAATCCGCACGGATTCCCTTCGAGAATGACTGTGGGAAAGATGATTGAGCTCATTTCGGGTAAAGCAGGTGTTCTTAACGGATCTTTAGAGTACGGCACGTGTTTTGGAGGGTCTAAATTAGAGGATATGTCGAAGATTTTGGTTGACAAAGGCTTCAACTACTCCGGAAAAGATATGCTTTATTCGGGGATTACAGGAGAATGTCTCCAGGCTTACATCTTCTTTGGACCAATCTACTACCAGAAATTGAAGCATATGGTGCTTGATAAAATGCACGCACGTGCCCGTGGCCCCAGAGCAGTGTTAACAAGACAACCGACAGAGGGTAGGTCACGTGATGGAGGACTTCGATTAGGTGAGATGGAAAGAGATTGTGTGATTGCATATGGAGCTTCACAATTACTTCTTGAGCGGTTGATGATTTCTTCTGATGCTTTTGAAGTGGATGTTTGTTCGAAATGTGGACTTATGGGTTATAGTTCATGGTGCAATAGTTGCAAGAGTTCTGAGCACGTGGTTCGGATGACTATTCCATATGCAGCCAAGCTTTTGTTCCAGGAGCTTATTTCTATGAATATTGCTCCGAGGTTGAAGCTTGGTGATGTTTTTTGAACAGAATCGAAGATTCTGAACATCAGAATTGAAAATTCTGATGTGAACACCCTCCGTGCTGCAAATCCACTCAAATGCTCAAATGCTCAAATGCTCAAATGCTCAAATCCACTCTCAAAAACCTACTCAGCACGTGATACAATCTGATTTCAAATCTACCTGCTCATCATAATCTACGTTGTGATGAGTTGAGTAAAATGGCAATTCTCAAATTTGGTTTTCTCAGATCAATTTCCGATATCATTAAATTTCGAGTTTCCATTTCTGTTATTGAACCATCTTCTGATATCCATCCGATTGTTTTGAGAGAGTAATATCAAAGGTTTCTTATATTATGATTACCATCAAAAACGTGGGATTAATATGTTGTCTTAGTGATTCCTCAGTTAATATCAAGATATTAGCATTTGATATCAAGTGATATCTATCTGAAAATGAAATCTTTTTATTTAAAGAATTGATATAAAGATTCATTCCAAATTCCACTTCAAAACTCATTTTATGATATGGAGATTTGATAATCGGAGGTTCCGGCTGTAAAGTCATTCAGAAAAGTACACGTGATAAATCATTGGATATCTTTTCAGATATTCTGCTTTTGCATCAAAATAGTATATAAGCATAGAGTCACATGACCAGTTCACCATAACCTAATTCTACTATACTAGCTATAAATAGGAATATCATAGCTTCAGTGTAATATGGATATAAATGTATATTTACCTATTATTGTATATTTACCTATTATTGTATATTTACCTATTATTGTATATTTACCTATAAGGTTATACTATTAATACAAATCATACATTTAGTATAAGTATGAACTCTAGAAAAGGTACTATAATGATGCAAAAATGTATGTGTTTAGAACTATATTATAGATGATATGAACATATAAATTATACTAAATAGTACATTATACTCTAGTATATAGTATAGTATAGTATAGTATAGTATAGTATAGTATAGTATAATAGTATAATAGTATAGTTCGGTATAGTATAGTATAGTACAGTATACTTTAGTGAAATTTAACATTATTATAGTGTAGTATTATAGTGTAGTATTATAGTGTAGTATTATAGTGTAGTATTATAGTGTAGTATAAAATTGTATATAATACTTTAGCATCATCTACTATTAATTCATAATACTTTGTATGATAAATAGCATCATATAATGTAGTACAGTATAAACCTCTACTATAGTATTATTTAATACCGACTGTAAGGTACACACCGCTTTGTGTCGTAGTCATATTGTTATGCTTACGTAATCATCAAACACCCGTACACCAGCTTACCCCAGGACAATCATGCCCTCAACAAAAAGAGCTAAAGTTCAAGAAAGATCCATATAATTGGTATCATTAGAATATTGGGATTCTCAGGAGCATTTCAATAGCTTTAAAATTCTCTTTAAGAGTAAATACTTAGAATATAGTACTCTACAAATTTATCATTCTGCATATAAGCATGGTATAATGTAGTATAGAATATACTTAACAAAATTGTAATATTCTATAGGTATAAAGTATATGTACTTATTGTAGTCACTTATAGATATACGTATTATATACTTATGAATTGTAAAGTCAATTTTTACTTTTGAATTGGCTATATATATTTTCATATATATCAATTATCAATTATCAATAATACTATATGAATCATTTTCATATGAAATCTAGAATTTTCATAATGATATTAATTATTTATATTAAATCAGCACTAACACTTTGTATAGTATAAACTATAGTGTAGTATAAAATATAGTATATATTTCTGTAGTATACTTTTACACTATATTTTATATAATAAATTCTTAGCAGCATATAATTTAGGAAATTGTAAGTTTCTCTCATATTTTATTATTAAATCTATATCGAATGCCCACTCTAGAGTGAAGATCACTCTGTCATTTTCCTTGTTATGCTTACATAATCAAATAACACCCGTACACCAGCTTACCCCAGGACAATCATGCCCTGAGCAATAAGAGCTAAATAACAATAAAAGACCATAAAATTAGCATCATTTGAATCCTGAGATTATCAGGAGCATTCAATTGTTTTTGGGTCTTTTTATTCAGGAGTACAATTCTGAAATCCATACTCTAAAAGAACATATTATACTGCATATAACTATTGGTATAATGTAGTATAGTATATACTTATAAATTTTCTATATATATGAAATTTTGTTTGTGTTTAAAAATCACGTATAAATATAAACACGTATATGAAATTTGTTCTTTACACTTTTAAGTTGGCGAATTATATTTTCATATATACCAATTATCAATATTCAAATATTATATAAAAGAATCATTTTCATATAATAGAGTGTTCATGATCATATTAACTATTTGTATTAGATTTCAAAATAATAGTTTGTATATAGTAGTATAGTATAGTAGTATAGTATAGTAGTATAGTATAGTAGTATAGTATAGTAGTATAGTATAGTAGTATAGTATAGTAGTATAGTATAGTAGTATAGTATAGTAGTATAGTATAGTATAGCATAGTGTATGGTATATAGCTCTTTTCTAACACATTCTAGTTCATGGTGCCCAAACACAATAAGGTAGGAACTAGTATGACGTTAAAGCCTATCTACAATACTTTGGTATATTACATTGCATAGTGTAGAGAAAACCCGTGCACCAAACCTGTCTTATCCGGACACTTACCCCCGTTAATTTTGACCCCACAAGTTCCTAGAGCTTTAAATACTATCTGTATGGAAACTTCAAAGACGCAGAAAGGACATGGTGCCTTTAGATTCAAGATATATTCAACGGTTCAGACACAACGGTGTAAGGCACTAATAAATACACCTCTCTTAACCGGATATCAGTACACCAGGGATTATACCCCAATCTGGATGTGCTTTTTATATAACGACTTAGTAATATAAATATTTTTATATAAAATTGAAGTATTATGTATATTAATGTTAATATATTTTATGATATATGGCGATTATTGTATTACATTCTATTTATACATTTTTTATTATATATAACAAATAACAAATAAGTATACATGTTACTTTACTTATATTTGATATTATGAATATGTATTAAATATAATATTATTGACTATCATGATCTTAATATATACTTTATAGATTGAAAGAGTAAAGATATAAATATAAAAAACATAAAATTTACATAAATGGAAATTTATTCGTATTTAATTATAAGACCTTAAATATATAATATCTATATACACTTATATATATTATTTTCATATTTAAATATATAAAATTAAAAGAGTGTTCCTTTGAAAATATGTTAATTTCATATCAAATTTAAAATGCTAATTATATTCACATTTGTATATTTAATGTATAATATAAATTTATACTAAAAATCAATAAATACAAAATACAATACATAATAAATAAGAAATAACAAATAAATTCCGCCTTGAAAAATCGGCCATGTTTTATAGTCTTTTTACAAAAAATTATTTTCTTATAATTATTATTCTTCAGTCCATTTGCCTGTAATATTTGAATTCGTATATATAGTCATATATAGAATTATTCATAAAATAGTATAAAGAAATATATAAGAATGCTTACCTTTCCAAAAAAAGGGACTTTTTCTGTAATATATTATCATATCGTCTCTACATATAAATATTGATATTACTTATACATAATTATAACTATATTAGAGAAAATATATCGTTAGAAATGATTATTTACTTGCTTACAATACAAATATACTGCATACATATAACCACTATATAGTTCATGGATATTCTCTTATACAATATCTCATATAATAACGTCATCTCCATATTTTGAAAGCTAAATCTGCCACAACCCTATCTTTTATATTCCACCTTCATTATACAATCCACCCTCATATGCACCTAGTGTTCATGTTTATATTTATTCTCTGATTACGTAATCAATACCATAGACCCTTCAAGTTTCTACTATTATAAACACACGCTTACGTAATCCACGCTAAATTAAAACAATATTCACGCTAAATAGAGGTCTGGGCAAGTCAAATCTTTGGTCATCCTGACTTCAGACAATAACATTGCCGGGGAATTTAGAAATAGAAGTTGAAAATATGAAAAAAGGACTTTTTTGGTGAAGCCCCGGTGAAGATCTAGAACTCAACAAGAGCTGCAGCTGATGCTGTAGCTCTATCTCCCAAAATGAAGCCCCTTCTTGAGCCCCTTACTAACAGTTCCGAGTCCCTTTCCAACTCCCTTTCCGACGCCCTTCCCAACACCAGCTCCAGCATGTCCCACACCGCCAAAAGCGTCATGGAGACCAGCACTAGGATCCTCACGAACATTAAGGACAAATTGTGGCTCAAAACTCAATGTAAAGTAGGCAACACCACCATCACCACCATCTTCGTCGGTTAAAGCCACAGAAAACTCCGATTCTCCTTCAAGCAGCATTTCGGATAACCGGATTTCTCCAGTACTCAATAAATCGTCTGGTTCTGGACCAACGTCCCAATCGTAAACCACTACACGAAGGAAGGAGTCGTATCTGTTGACCACTTCCACTGTAGTAGATTCGTTCCAAGTAGGTTCCAAAGTCTTCTTGACTTTTTTGGACTTGAAAAATGATTTGGCGTCGGTGTTCATATACAACTTCACATAAGGGTCGGATTTGCCGTTGCGGTCTCCGGATGGTAACCCTTCTGCTCCCTTGGCTGTGATGTGCAAAACACCACAATTCTCCTTTTTGTCTTGAAGTGGGATTCCTGAAGTGTAGATCAATGGAACCCACGATGTAGAAAGAGTCACTGTAGCACTGACAGCACCGGAAAGGGTCAATTGCATAGGTTTGTTGAATCCATTTCTGATCAATTCTTCAACATTCAATGAAACTTCCGCTGCTGCTTTATCTGCACGATTATGATCTTTCTTCTTAACAAGACGGATATTAGCCACGGATTCGTCTAATTCCTTAATCACCGCATCTCCCACTGTACCAATCTTGTTCTTCTTATGTCTCAAACGTGGGGAAACGTAGTCATGAATACCATGATTATCGAAGTAAGCTTGCAAATATAGATCGTCTTTGGAAGCGTCCACTTCTGCAATCTCGAAAATCAAAACACCACTCTTGTATTCCAAAAGTTCCTCCACTGATAATCTCAATTTGTTGGATTCGATTTGATCGTTGTCGTCCTCTTCTTCTTCTGCCTGGCCTTCTGCTTCCTTCAACTCTTTCTTTTCCTTCTCTTCTTGTTCTTCCTTCTCCTTCACCTTTTCGGCATTTTCCGCTGCTTCCCGTTCCTTCTTTTCTCTCAATTTCGCCATTTGTTTCCGGTCTTCCTCTTCTTCCCGGTAATCCTCCATAGTCATAACTGGCAAAACAGGATAGAACGATAAAGAGTACAGGAGAGTTCCCTTAGCCTTCTTTTTATGGATAAACTTGGAAGTTCTAACTTCCGGATCCACTGTCTCAATGTAACTTCCCTTTTCGTCTTTGTTAATTAAGTCTTGGATTTTCACATCGAACGATCCCAATGTACGGTCCGGGTTCAACCTCTCCCAGTCCATACACTCAAAAGTCAACTTCTGATTAGGTGAAGAAACGGTCACATAGAAAATCTCATTCCATGTTGGGTTCAAAGTAGATGAGAAGGCCGTGGTCTTGGCTCTCTCGGATCCGTTGACCATCACACGGGTGAAAGGATCAATTTTGCCCACAGAACTCAAATTGAGCAAATCATCCGCTCCATAAATACTCACACGAATAACTCCAATTGGTGGGGTGTATCCACCAGTACCTTCTGCATTCTCCAACATTACAGGTTTCCAAATAGTGTTGATGGAGACTTCACCACCAGAGGGCAACTGGAACCACGGTTCTCCGACCATAGTGGCATCAATAAGATCGTTTAACCGGAAAACCACCGAAGAAAGCAACTTCTTATCGGCAGTACGAACGGCAATACGAACCTTAGCCTTGGCACGATTGAAAACAATAGGTTCTTTGCAACCGCCCCATGTTGGAGAGTCTGTTTTCTTCACTTGTGGAGTGGTGAAAATCTCTTCACCATCAAGGAAACATTGAGCATAAGTAGTCAAAGGCTCATCAGTTTTACCCTTCAAATGTCTTGCTCCAGTAATTTCAATTCTAGCAATACCAGTGTTCAAATCAGGAGGAGGCACAGTGGCACCATCAGCTTGTCTTTGGGCCACTAAAGCTGGCATATAATGTAAACCAAAGGATAATTCTCCAACAGCCTTATTGTTACGAACCACAGGGGAAGTAATATCAGGCTGGTTATCCTTTTCACGCAATTGCTCCATATCGAATTGAATAGAACCAAGTTGCTTATTCTTTCTGTGGTCATTTTCGTCGAAAACAGCGATACTCAAAGGTTCTGTGAAGGAAAACACAGGAATATAAAGAGTTTCGTTCCAAACTGGGTGAATAGAGTCACGGATTGTCTTGGTAGTGCCTAAAACATCCTTCAGGAAACCAAGAGTAACGTAAGGGTTCATGGAACTACCAAAAGCACCATAATTCTTCAAATCCTTGGCGTTCTTGATATTCACCACCAAAACACCAATAGCCGAATTCAAAGGATTACCAGCCATTAATTGCTGAACGTTCAATTGGAAAGAAAGTGGAGCAAGCAAAATAGGACTGGTGTACTTCTTGATCATCTCATTGATGAAAGGGTACAAACCGGGGAACGACAACACTTCCCAATTAAAGTGAGTATCGCCAACAAGACGGGAGGTGAAATCGATCTGTGGAGGTTCCATCAACGAACAACTAATGGTTTCAATGTGGGGGAACGAAGACATCATCTTCAAGCGAACACGCATCATACACCGGAACGACACATCAGAAACGGCCACGGGGATAGAAAGACCAAATAAAGAAGCACGAACCACGACTTTCTCATTGACGTAATTCTTGCGCTGCTTATTGTTGTTATCAGCCAAAGCATTCGGAACAAACGATACTGCCCAGTCCATCACCACCACATCATCAGCAGTACCAGATAAAGTCTTGACGGAGTCAATTCTTGGAGGCTTAGTACCGGCGGTAAAAGAGTCCAACCATAAAGCTTTAATGAAGGCTGGAGCTGGAGAAGCAGCCAAAATTGGATTAACTTGGTCAGTGACGATCTGGGCCACCGAAGGTTCCAAAAAGATCCAGAATTTTTCCAAAAACACATTGAGCCAGTTAATAGTTTCGTAGTCATTCTCAATAGATCTTACCGAAAATTCTCTTTGTGCCTGTTCTCGCAAAACTTGTCTATATTTCCGAACAGAACTCCGGTACAACACAGACACTGCCACAGTAACAAAGAAAACTGGGGCTAATGAGAAACGAAACCAACCAAAAATCCATGAAAGCAATCCTGCACCGATCATATACCCAACGTTATGGTACCAATCGCCGTACATTACTGAAGGCAAAAATGCTTCCACTAACGAACCTTTAGCCAACAAATCAGACGCTTCATCTTCATCAGTTAATCCGTCATCTTTACCACGGTGTCCAACTTCTTTCCAGCCACGATAAGTTGGAGGAATGGAAGGACGTGGTTCAGGACGAGGTTTTGCTTGAGAAACATCAAAATCTTCACTAACGGTCCAATCTGTTGTTTTTGTTTGAACATCATTATTGGATTTTGTCTTTTCATTAGGAACTGCTTTTTCTGACCCTTCCGTAGGTGGAGGATTTTGATTACTAACCTCCACTTGTTCTGGCGGCTCCAAGATTTCGCTTGGCTATTGTTAGTGATTGATTCGATTCTGATTTTCGATTCCAATTATCCTTTACGATTATCGTTTACGATAATTGGAATAAACGACATATCATGATGAAACAATGATGAAACCATAATGAAACCATAATGAAATCAAAATGAAACCATAATGAAACCATAATGAAATCAAAATTTCATCAAAATTCAGAATTAGTTCAGAATTGAATTGAATTCTTCAATTCATATACATACATCCGTGGGACGGGCGGCTTCCAGCATTAATGAAGTATAAAGAAAAAGAGATTGCGGGTGATTTTGAAGATTGTTATTTGCACTTTTTGGGTCGTGCGCGACCCATATCATTGTGCAGGACTTATAGATATTTATCATTTTTTCGTCATTTTTGACGTCCTCTATAAATCGCATACAGCAGAGATTTTACAAACGTAGCTACTCCTTCTCTCAGAAAATCTTGAACCAGTTCTACCTCGTTATATCTTAGTAAATTGACCTATATGCAGTACTTACTACATCATCTTCACTCGCAGTGAAAGCAACGTTGACATTCAGGGGCGCGGCTGATATGTACTGCATATACTGTGTACCGCCACAACCGGTCAATATATGCACACCAGGATCTGGTGCACGGGTCTTAAAGTGGGTGTACGGGTCTTTTATTCTCTAGGTCTTATTTATTCCGTACTGCATATACACCATATATGGTCCGATATTGATTTCTATGGGTATATTCTAATGACTCTCTGTGCTTTCTTGCTGATTATATAAAGTTTTCATTTCTTTGCTTATTCCTGGTTTTTCTGCTTTACTTTTTATTTTTCTTTTTTTTTTTTCTTTTTATTTTTATTTATTTATATTTTTTTTTATACTTTAATATATCTTATCTCACGCGATCCTACGGATCACCACACCCAGATCAACTACTTCCAACTACTTTCTTTTTCCACTAATCTATTCAAATCTATCAACAAAATTTCCCTATAATATTTTGTCTATCTCCGATTATCTCCGACTTTATCTCCGATAGCTTATCTCCGATATACTGTCATTCTTCATTTTGATTATATAATCGATCCTCAATATTCTTTCCTCGGCGATTCTTCCATTCTCGGCGCCAATATAGAATTCCCTGAAAAAAGGAATCCTGTATCTTTGTTTTGAATGCATTAGTCTCGTCTGTTCTTGGTCCCGAATGGCTATTTATCTTTCATTCTGGTCTCCCTTGTCATTTTGCGAAACCGTCATTTTTTGCCTCCCTAGTCATCCATTGTTCTCACCATCACACGTATCTACGGTGATACAATCCTGAAACAAGCCTAACTATTTCAAAACAACTCCCAATAAATCTGAAACACCTCCAGATTTTTCAAAACATCCCTGAAACAAACTACCCCCATGCACAGACTCACAAATTTAACATTATTGTTTGCATCAGGGGCTCTAGTGTGGTTACTTCTCCACACTTGCACATCATCACTGTTGCAAATCGAAGATGCCCTTTTCCTAACCAAAAACTCCATTCGAGGTCTCCATTCCAGTTATCTATGTGAAAATTACAATTTTCTTTGCAGCAAAAACAACACAAATTCCACAACCGATTCCATTCCTCCTGATGATTTGGACATTGACTATCCATTCACTAATGTGGTCAATTCCGTATTCCCGATTGATTCAGTGGTTTCTTTTAACAATTCAGGTGATTACCGTGAATTGGTAGCTCGGTATGCATCATTTAGTCCTGTTTTGACCGACCCGTTGGTGTCTCAATATGCCATTTTTCCCGGTGATGCTTGTGAAGCTATAACTGAACCACTACCAGCATTTGAAAACCGTACGCTTATTGTTCTACGAGGAAATTGCAAATTTGTCACGAAAGTGCTGAATCTCTTGAATTCTCCGTTATCTCCACGTGCCGTGATTGTGGCCAATGATGAACCCTCTCAAGGTCTCATTACCATGTACTCTGCCACATTTAATAACGACGGTCACTTGCGGACTCCCGTGCTCTTCATGCTGAATGAAAACTATCACGTGCTTGATTCCTTGAAAGATTTGCACTTATCTATTACCATCCGAACCGCTGCTTTCGATAATTGGATCAATTTACTTCTTTCTATGGCAGTTTCGCCGCCCATTTTGATTTTGTTCTGCTACTTGGCCGTTCGTGGCCTCCAAATGTTCCGCAAGAAGCGTGTCAACGTCATGAATGAAAAACTCGTCCGTGGTTTGCCCGTTTACATTTTCAACGGCAACCATCTCATTCCTGCAAAACACTTTTTTGAGTATCTCACTGCTACAAGACAAACAGGCCAAATATCACAAACGGGAGGATCATCGTCTTCGGAATCACTACCAACGGAGCCCGATATACAGGAAAACATCCCTCCTTCATCGCTTGTGGTTAACGGAACCGATCTATATTCTATTGCCAGGTCTTGTCAGCTATTATTTTCCCCACGTGACTTCTACCCCACTTTCAAATGCTCTATTTGTTTGGATAGGTTCCATACACTAAAGCTGCGTGTTTTGGTACTTGATTGTCATCATATTTTCCACGAAAAGTGTCTTGCCAATTGGCTCATTAACTTCAGAACATCCTGTCCATTATGCAATGAGAACTTACGGTGCTCAGATCACCACAGGCTCCTTTCTGCTTCTTATACGAATTATAATAGCATAGGGGATTTGGAGCAAAATGTGGGAGTTGAAACTCAACCCGGAGAATCTCGGAGCGAAGCATCTCAACCCGGAGAATCTCGGAATGAAGCATCCCGGAGTGAATTGTCGCTTACAGAGACGAATCCTAATCAACTGAGCCAGGAACTTACGTCAGATGCATCTGTGGCAGCTTTGCATAGTCTTAAAATGACTACTTCCCCGCCTTGCAGTCCTCATACGAGCGAGGTCTCTACAAATGGGGCTATATCGTTTTACACGAGCAGATCAGAGCCAATGACGTCAAGTTTGGCATCTTCAAGCAGATCAAGTCAATTTTTCACTCCACGCCCTTCGATGAGCAGTTGGTTTGAGGAAGAAGAAAGTGATAATGAGCTGCAAAATGGGAATGCTACTGAACTGATGCATTCTTCATCATCAGCAGCAACCGTCAGAGCAGAGTAAGAGATTTCAGGACGGCAGTTGCAAAAAAAAAAAAAGTGTGTTGTAGAGGAAATGATTTTTTACCCCACAGTCACGTGCACATCGGGGGAAAAAATGTGGACCCGTACCTCAGAGCGGAGATCAACACCAACTTACACGCAGCAGGAAGTGTTTTTCATTCCACATTAAGAAGAGATACGAGTTGTGATGGACCAACAGGTTTTTCCGCAAGAGGTTGTTCTAAATCTGGCTAAATCACATAGCCCGGAAAATTCTGAAACAAGTGGGGCAAGTGGGGCACCCTCAAACAATACAACAACAGTCAAGACAGAAGCAGACAACACGACAAAATCCAAAGAAGAAGTGGGATCAAAAAAATCCAAAAGGCGAAAAAAGAAAGTGGAAATGGCATGTGTTTACTGCCGGCGGTCACACATGATCTGTGATGACTCTAGGCCGTGTCTGCGGTGTATAAAGCGGGGGATTGGACATTTATGTCATGATGAGCCTACGCCAGGACGGAAAAAGAAGACACCGGATGATATGGCTGATAAGGGGATTGCTGCAGTTGAAAGTGGAGCGGAAAGTGGTGGTGGCGGTGAAGGTGGGGCAAGCGGGGCAGGTGGGGCAGGTGGGGCTAGTGGAGGAGGTGGAGCCAGTGGGGCAAAAGCACCAGTAAATGCCCCTCCCCCGCAACCACCACAACAACCACAAGCATTTCCTCCACCACAACAACCAATTCTTGATACCAGCCAACGAAACAATGCAACAGGATCAACACTTGCAAAGACACTTCCCTTTAATGAAGAACCATTTTTCTATTCCGAGCATGCAGGCTCCGAATTCAGTCTGCTTAATGATTTCTTGTCTATGATTGATGACCCAGACTTGGTGCACGGATCTTTAGGAAATGGTGGATCTGGTGATACTCTTATGCCATTTCTGATGCCACAAGAGCAGCAAATGGGGAATCTTCTTCCATTTTCACCCGTTGTTCCGTACCAGGAGCAGGCCCAGAGTCAGAACCAGGCACAAAATCAGCAGAGTCAGAATCAGAGTCAGAATCAACAGCAGAGTCAGCAGAACCAACAGAGTCAGAATCAACAGAATGCACCAAAAACAGTGGAACTGTTTTTCCAGGAAAAACCAGTCATTTCAGATTCTGCAAGAGATAAGTTCTTTCTTACTGCTGCTGACCCTACAATTGAAATTTCTCCAGAAGAAAGACTTAAACAAGTCATTAAAGCAAAATTGGAAGCAGGTTTACTTCAGCCATATAATTACGCTAAAGGGTATGCTCGGTTGCAAAGTTATATGGACAATTATATGAACCAATCTAGTCGACAACGGATTCTAAAGCCACTTTCAATTTTCCGACCAGCTTTTCGTGCTATAGCGAAAACTCTTAAAGATGTGGATTTGGTGCTTGTGGAGGAAAGTTTTGAAAGAATGCTTCTTGATTATGATCGTGTTTTCACCTCTATGGCCATTCCTGCTTGTTTATGGAGACGTACGGGTGAAATTTACCGTGGAAATAAGGAATTTGCATCTCTTGTGGGTGTAACTACTGACGATTTGAAGGATGGAAAACTTGCTATCTATGAACTTATGAGTGAAGAAAGTGCTGTTAATTTCTGGGAAAAGTACGGTGCTATTGCTTTTGATAAGGGCCAAAAGGCCGTTCTTACAAGTTGCAATCTTAGAACCAAGGATGGATACAAGAGGAAAAGTTGTTGTTTTAGTTTTACTATTCGTCGGGATCGGTATAATATTCCTTCGTGTATTGTGGGGAATTTTATTCCAATTGAGCCATAGCCAGGGCAAACCCAGATCGAGCGAAGCTCGCTCTGGGTTCTCTATTATGGTCTTGATTTCAATTTATGACGTGTGGTTTCATTGTTTCATGGTTGTTTCATGATTGTTTCATGGTTGTTCCATGGTTGTTTCAATCGTGTTTCATGGTTGTTTCATGTGTCTCCAGGAAAGCAGAAGTCCGGCTGTCCATATGTCCAGATATCATGCATATGCCAAAGATTCGATGCAAAATTGCAGGGAAACATCAGAGCCTGCAGAGCAGGCTCTGCATACAAAAGATTTCCTATTTGAGCATTGTTTCAGAAATCCACACTTGTATTTAGCTTAATTGTTGGCGCTACAGGGTAGCGTTAAGCATTGTTCATTCACAATTCATGCAATTTTGTATTCCTCGTATTTGGCAGCAATCAGTTGGTTTCAGAATTGTTTTCGCCATGTTTCAAATTTTGTAAGCAGATACACAGACAATTTTTCTCGGAAGCCAACGAGAGTCAGGGCCTCATAGTGGTTTCAGGGATGTTTCACCTTCATTGGGCGTGTATCAGGATTGTTTCAAGAGTGTTTCAGAACATCACCAATTACAGGCTCTGCCATTAAAGTATGCCTTAATTTAGTGAAGTCTGGTGAAATTTAGAGATGTTTAAGCTTTGTTTCACGTACATTTGTTCCTTCCTCGTGCAGAATCCACAGCCAGTTTCAGTGAATTCGAGTTGAGTCTGATGTTTCATCACTGACTATCAAAGTCAGATCAGTGTTTCATCACTGTTTCACTAGTGTTTCATCAATGTTTCATCAGTCTCACCAGTGTTTCATCAATGTTTCATCAATGTTTCATGACTTATTCATCAATATTAGGGGCTACAACACTTGAAATACCACTTGAAATACTTGAATTTGTTATTCTCGGATCTTGGCTTTGCCAAGATCCTCGCCAAGGACCTCATTCCAAATCAATACTCTCCTCCGACTCATACCCCCTCTTTTCATTCTCCAACGCCTCCTTCAACAACCGCCTAGTTTCCTCTCTCTGTTTCCTCAAAACAACCACATACTTCCCAACAGGAGTAGATTCCCACAGAACATCCTTCAAGAAAGCAGCAACCATTGCACGATTAGAAGGACCAAAAGAGACATTTTGACGTTTTTCAGTGATGAAAGTGGCGTTCTGGTTCAATTTCTCCACCAATTGGTGGACTTGCTTGTTGAAACGGAAAAGTTTTGAGGATTTGGCAAACCGTCTAAGAGAAATGACGGCTGGAGTTACCAATTCGGGAAATGCGATGGATTTGCAGTGTAAAGCAAAGAATTCAGCAGTCAAGTCCAAGAATTCCCCACAAAGTCCATCCTGGTACGGTTTCGTTCCGAGATACTGAAGACCAGCCTTGATATTATGGTCAAAATCGAAAGCCGGCAAAGATGCAGGTTTTCCGACCTTAGTAAAAGCAGAAGAGGTCAAAATCTCCATCACCAATGGGAAAACCGGAATATAAACCTCGGTATTCTGGGAAATCCTCATAAGAGACCTCACAAGGTAAAACCGTAAGGGGAAATACTGTGGAGTAGGAACAAGACGGATCGTGCCCAAAGTTACCTGGACCAAAGGGTAAATTAAAGCACGCAATGGGGATTCGCCAGACTTGTGGTTTGCACCTTCCTTTTCCGGAACACAGTGTTGAGCCACCACACGTGACCAGAAGTCAAGTGAGTGGCAAAATTGCCAGTTGTATACTGCCAGATGGGGGTTTTTCGAGTCTGTGCCACGTGACGCGGCAGTCATGGATGTGCGCAAATGTATAGCCAATTGACGAACGTATTCAAAGCCAATGGCGTAACTTAAAGATTCGTCGACGGCGAAAAGTTCTGCGGCGGAATTCTTGCAAAAATTGATGAGATCCATGGTGTGTGGGTTTGTCCGGCGGCATGTTTTCAAGAATGAAGTGTAGCATCCACGAAGAACCATCTCAAGAACTGCACGTGGGAACTCACGTGCCGCGTTATTCAAAAAGGCGTAAGTAGCCACCTGGGTGTCGGTATGAGGCGTTGTGGCCCAGCACGTGACCACGGCATTTATAATTTGTTTCATAATTTTCCGGTACGACACGTAGAACGGAAGAACTTCCTGGAGGGAGCTAAGAACGAGTGCTGCCGTTTCTGTATTGGTAATGTCGGCCAAAAGCGTGATGTACGCGCCTGCTTGCGACTTTAATACTCGTGCGACACTATGAGTATGTTCATTCTTTTCATCAACTGCTCGGTTTCCTTTAGCGTTTGTTTTGTAAGGAGACAATTTGTGAACGGCTTCGGGGACCCTCTGTAATCCCACAAACATCAAATCGGCGAAAACCGAGGGGTCGGTTACGGTGTACCGGGTGTCGACATCCTCGGAACTGTGAATATTGACTGCTGCTTTGAAAGCAGCAACGACATTTTGTATAACACGAATTGTGGGATTGTCAAGTTGCTTGTTCCACCGGGTCACGTGAGCCTTGGTAATGTCAATTTTGGCTCGGAGGGTCTTTAGGGCTGCTGTTTGAGGACCCTCGGATTCACCCTCGGATTCACCCTCGGAATCACTCATGGCGTCCATAGGATTAACTCCTTTAAAGTCTAACAACTCCTTGTCGTTGTCTTGTAAGTATTTATGGAAATCTGGGTCTTTTTCTGCAAGTGCCGCCATTTCGTGTTCCATTTGTTCTGGGGATTCGTCTGAGGAGTCGTCTTCATCACCCGAGGGCTCGCCCGAGGGTGATTCCAAGTTTCCCGAGGGTTCATCACCCTCGGCCTCACCCTCTACCTCGGATTCATCAATCTCTCCCTCGGTTTCCCCGGATTCCAGCTCGGACTCCGACAAGTCGGAGTCCTCGGGCTTTCCCTTCCCCTCAGGAACCTCAAATCCACCATCAAAAAATTGCTCCACGGACATATCATCAAAAACATCCTTGGCTGATTTTCTTTCTGGCTTCACTTCCTCCTTTTCCTTAGTACCCCGCTTCCCCTTAAGCTTCTGGTGCCTTTGCACCTGCCTCCTATGATCAAGAGTATGCTTGAGGTGCTTGCCTTGAAACTTTTTGGTAGCTTTTGATGTTTTGGCCATGTTGGTGTTATCTCATCAAGAATTTCTCATGAGATGAGCATCAACATCCGTGCACCAGTACACCAATAGACCCGTGCACCAGTACACCATACATCCGTACACCAATAGTCATCAGTCCCATCCCCCCGAAAAGGCCCTTTGCAACCACCAAAGCAATTTATCAAAAACAATTGCATTGGCGTTATGATAAAAGATCAGGTGATCACTATCAGGAAACACGTGCATGTCGTAATTTTCCACTCCGCTAGTATCAAGCTTATCCAATAACCACATAGTATTTTGGATATGCACGTTATCGTCAGCCGTGCCATGCATTAGGAGAAACCGTTTACATTTTGTAAAAGCGGAAAAATTATTAATCCGACTTTCCCCGCTGTATCCATTTTTCCCCGGTTTTTTCAAGTATCGTTCTGCATAAACAGAATCATAAAACATCCAGTTTGTCACTGGTGCCACCGCCATTCCATATTTGAATGTCTCTCCTGCATCGTACTCTAGAGTCTTTAAAGTACTGAATCCTCCATAAGACCACCCCCAAACGGCCGTTTTAGTGTCGTCGATGAAACCGTTTTCCTGTATATAAGCCAGGGCAACCCCGACAATGTCGCGTGGTTCCCAGAACCCCAATCGTCCCGCTGCCCACGACTTACCCCGCCAATTGTCGCTTCCTGTGCCCCGCGGGTCAACCACAAGCACCACTGCGTTTAATTGCCCCGCAACGATATCCTTAAAATCCACGGAAAAACGTTTTTCCACCTCCGTTGACCCGGGGCCCCCGTATACACTTACCAAAAGGGGATATTTCCGTTTTGGGTCGAAATTCGGAGGTAACACCTCCATAACATTTAGTTCCGTTGCGTCAGAGCTCCGCCCCACCCGTACACGGCTGTAAACCCGCGTCGGAATATTAGTAGCGTCTAAAACATTAGCAAGATCCTGCATATTGTTAATGGCCTCTATTTGGTCCAATTCTTCCGCCGTAGGCCATTCTGCCACATCCACGAGTTTCTGCCACGGCTCAAGTGGTCCCTGGTACTGCACAGTGGCAAAATTACCGTCGGCACTTGCATCAAGAGCATAATGGCCCGTTGCCCCACTAACCCGGACGGTTTTTCCGGTACCAATCACGTGACTATATAATAGAAGGTCTAAACCGGAATAATTGGCGAATACCACCGAGTCGGCGGCGGCGTTGTAGGAGACGGTGGCTTCGTAGTGGGCGGGGGAGATCACGTGAGAAGGTTTTTCCGAGTGGGCACCTTCGAAAAGGGCAACATGCACTGTTTTGTTGACCACGATCTTATCGAGATAGTGGGGTTTGCCGTCTCGAACGAGGGGCACTATGGGAGGGGATTTTTCGATCCATCCTCCGTATTCTTTTGAAGCGTTTGTGGTGGAGACTATGGAGGTTTTTCCGGAAACGACATTCCACACTTTTTTCCGAACCACCGTGCTCGTTCTGTCTGCGACTTTTACCAAGAGATTTTCCGAATCGATCCATGCGGCATCATAAAGAATGAAATCAGCTCCAATAATGTCGTCTGCCAAGTCCGGCACCGTCGAAGTAGCGCCCAGCGCCAAATCGTAGGAAAATAGCGATACAATCGGGTTCGGCCGGCCCGGTTTCGGGTATTTGATGGAGGTATGAGCGGGGTACTGGTTGACGGAGTTATCGGAGTTATCGGAGTTAGCACCGTTCTGCTTAATGTAGTAGGCAATGTCGTAGGTATCCACTTGCGAATCATTAAGAGACGCATATACAAGCCGCCGCAGCTTTGGCGACTCCCACATCATGTGGGGCTGTGGATAAATCTCCTCCTCGTATACCCAGTCGGGAAGGCCGTTGAATACGACGGAAGAACCCGAGTTGGTGATTTGCGACACGTGGTTAGAGGTCACGTGCATGACATAAATGTCGTTATTATAAGTAAAGATGACGTTTTCACCGGCACTGTCGAACCGAGCGTAGTGAAGTTTTGGGAGCAGTTTCGGAGAAATGAGTTTTTCCGGTCCGATTGGCTTCACTGTTGCAGTAATTGGGTTCCACAACCAATAGAGAGACATTGATGAATGTCGCCACTGGCGATCAGAGTCAGAACGCAAGATGTGGAATGTCTCTGGATGATCTAGTGGTCGCGCCGGATTTAGCACAATGTCGTTTGCATAGAAAAAGTCGTTTGAATAGGCAAACTGGGTTGATTCCATCACCACCTTCTCATAAGAGGTCAAATGCTGACGAACCACCAATCGACGACGGTTGTCGAACGTCACGTAGAATCCCAGACGACGCGTCGAATGAGAACCTTCCTGAACAGGCAGTTGAACCGCGGTAAGCCATCTGACCATTGCCCCTTTAGGAAAGTATTGCCCTTTTCGGTAAGCCGTCATTGAAACATTACCCTTCAGCGGGTCGTAGGCATTAAGCGTGACATTCCGCTTCGGGAGCCCCACGAGTCCAGTGTATGACCCGGTCCATAGATTCAGAGCTGTTCTGCGTGCAGGAACACTGGAATAAACCGCCACCGCCACAATCCAAAGAATCGTGGCTAGTAAAGCGGCGGCGATTGTCCACTTTTTCTTCTGGGAGCCCGAGTGACGGAATAAGTCCCATTTCCGCTGGAACGCTGGGTCATCAGTGAATTGGGTGGGTTCGTGATTGGTTTGGTCACGTGCACGTTTTCCTTTGTAAATATCGATATTATTGAAGACCTCGGAACTTTGTGAATCGGATTCTGAGTCTGAGTGTTCCGGTTGTACATTCGAGGGTGAAATTGTATGATCCGGGGTTTCCACTGGGGCAATTTCCGAGGGCAGAAGCTCCTGGAGTTGATGCTCTTCAGGCAGCGTATTGAGCCGGCGGTACATGGAGACTATCACAGCTTGAAAAGTAGCTGTTTGGAGCTTTTTTGGAGCTTATTTTGTCGTGGATTTCTCTCTTTAAAGTGTTTCGTTCGTGTTTCGCTCGTGTTTCATATTTGTTCCAGCGCGCCTTAGTCCGCCGCACTAGGATTTAAATCGGCCCTCTGATACATTATATATAGATATAAAAAAAAAAAAAAAATAAAAAAAGAATTAGAATAAGAATAAGAAAATAGAAAAGGAATCAGAACCAAAAATAATACAAACAGAATGAGAGAAATATTTATGGAACTTTTTAAGATGACTTTGTATTAGCACGATTCTCGGATGTACTGGTTTATATTCCAGAATAGAGACCAGGTTATAGAAGAATCGATTTAATAAGATAATGGAAATTCTATATATAGAAAGTCTGAATGGATTATTAGTAAGGTTGAAATTAGAATGTTGTAGAATATTAAGAATAGTATATTGTATACTGTATTATATAGTATATTGTATACTATATTATATAGTATATTGTATAGTAAATTGTATAGTAAATTGTATAGTAAATTGTATAGTAAATTGTATAGTAAATTGTGTAGAATATTATAAAATATGTAATATATATAAGAGGATTAGTAGAGCATAATGGTGGGAATATTATTGTTTTATGGAATTTATATATCGATCAGAATATTGAATACAAAAAGACGAATATAGGTATATAATAGATTATGTAATGGATTATGTAATGGATTATGTAATAGATTATGTAATCACTAGCTATCGCTATCGCTAGCTCTAGCTCTCCATTTAAAAGTCTTAAGCATAGCAGTATCGAGTTCACTTGGACTCATTCTGGCCTCATTCTGGCCTCATCTTGGCCTCTTCTTGGCCTCCTTAATTGCAAGATTCTTTACCAAATCTCTACAACATTGCTTGACATTCTTATGCCCAACTTTCGCTTTATGTTTTTTATTCAAATTTGCCACATATTTGGCAAAACCTTTTACATTGTGTTTCCGTAAGAATATCTCCATTGTTGATACCAGCTTTCTTAAATAAATTTTCTAATAATCTTTTCTTTTTATTTTGTTTATGCCACAATTAGTTCCTTTTTATTTCTTACATTTATTAACTTTTGGCATATCAATAATATTAATTTTTATAATTTCAAAATATTTATTACCTAATATATTAAAATTATTAATAAGTAGAATAATAACAACAAAAATATAATAAAACTTTATCCATTATACACATAATTTGATAAATATCCTCCACAATTTAATGTTGATCTTAATATTGTGTTATTTAATAATTGATCATAATATACTCTTTGATTAAAATAATTATATATTTTTGAGTTATATATTTTGTAATAGAATCATACTTCCATAATATAAAGCTCTACCAGTATGTAAATATAAACATATAAAAAAGAATGATATAACTAATATACTTAAACCATATATTCCATATTTTAATATTACTATGTCCACAAATACTTCTATGTCCAACTTAAAACCTATGTCTTCAGTGTCTATTAATCATTTTACACCATAACCACCAGTTATATCTTTATTTATCATAAAACACGTGATTAAAGTTCTAATAGGAGGATTATGTAATCTATATGGTATTTCGGCATAGCTATATATTTCATTTCCTTTTTCTTCATAATTGTTGAAAATATAAAAATATAGCTAATTATAAGTATTAGAAGAGTCAAACCAATTTTATAAATTTGCATTTGGTGGAGTACCATTAGCTAAAATAGAAAAATGTCAAACTAAAGATGTTGGAGAAATTGCCAACTTTACTAGATGTAGGCAGTGGGGGTGGAGATTTTGATAAATGGGTACACTTTAAATTTAATAAAGTTTATGCTTTAGATCCACAATTAGAACTAAGAAAACATAATAGATGAAATAAGGGGAAACAACTAAAAGATATGAAAAAGTTGGAGAAGTACAAATTTTAAATAAAAATGGTAAAGTGAATTCTATTATAAATAAAACAGGAAAAATAATTAACTATCATGGAATAAAAAGAAATCATAAAACAGTACCAGTTATGTGTTTGCATAATTGTAGAATTATTCCTGATTTTCTCAATTATGAAGTCTTTTCTCTAACATCCTTCATTCTTGTGCATTTTAGTCGTGGATTTTGCCATTTTAAGTGGTGATTTTGATTTTGGTGCTGATTTTGGTTCTCCTCAAGGTTCTCACTTGGCACACATGTTCTGGAGAGGATCTGCATTTGTGGGTCTGTCCATCTGGAGATTCGGAATCCTGACTGGTAGTAATATGTGATTATGTAATGGATTATAAAGTGGATTATATAGTAGAGTATGTAATAGATTACGTAATAGATCAAAGATATAGAACATTATGTAATATAGAATACGAATCAGGAAAAAGGCTACAGAATATATGATAAAAAATATAAATGATGAAAAGACTAGAAATAGAGATTTAGTGGAGATTAACTTATATATAGATTTAGATATCTTAGACTTTAATTTCACAGATTATTATGGCAGGGTATATAGGTTATTAAAATATGTAATATTATCAGGGGAATATTTAGACCATCAATAACTAACATACCGAGTGGAATATAAAATACTGGCTTTATAACAGAATTTTGTATATATCTATTATCTCTCATATTATCTACATACTATCTATATATTATCTATATATTATCTACATACTATCTAAACACAATCAATATACAAACATATCCTATCATTTATTATCATATAGTTTTTATATGGTCTAATTTTGAATTATATAATTAGTACGATAAGACAAATTCCATATACATGTCGAGATTGAAATGTCGCGACTGCTAAAACGACAATGTCGCGCCTAGGGGTGGTAGTTTAAGGGGTAAGTCATTTGAAGTAAATCTTAGAAATATCCATGAATTTTACCATCACCATATTTCTAGTGATTTTTAGAACCCAATACCTACTCAACTACGCTCATATCTTAATCTTTTTTTAATTAATCCTAAAGAAATAAAAATGGAGTATATGCAGGATTTTGATCTTATATATATCAACATACTATTATATTCTTTCACAATATCATATTCTATAGATTCTGTATATTCTATCATGTTCTATTACTCTATCATATTCTATATACTCTATACATTCTATTTGTTTTATATTCTATATTCTATATATTCTATTACTGTATCATATTCTATCCATACTTTTGTCTATCTTTACTCTATCAATGTTCCGTTTATAAACTACCTATTTTATCATAGATTATCCAATTTAACCTGTACGTTTCTATCTAGACTTCTAAATTCTTTAATCTAGACTTCCATATTCTTTAGTCTAGACTTCCATATTCTTTAGTCTAGACTGTCTTTTCCTTAATCTAGACTTATTCTCTATCTATATCCTTCTCATATTGTACATAATAAATCATAATAAAGTTGCAAGGCTCAGTGGAGTGATGATGAAGTGGTTTGCTGATTACGTAATCAGGTCTAGAATAGTATGAGAAGGATTAAGATCTACAATGAGGAGAATCCACACTTAGAGAATCTAGATAGACCAGAAGAACTAGAATACAATAATTTGATTCTAGAATATAATAGTTTAAATCTTGAAATAGAAAAATCAGAAGTAAGTGTAGAATTATGGTAATTATATCATGCGGGAAAAAGCTGTAAATTTTGCCCCTGAGATTCTGAAACAACCAAAAAAGTATAAATACAGCGATTCCCTGGTATTTTCTCTACCTTTTCATCATCGATCAAAATGGCAAAATCAGGACTGGGAGGAAAATCAGGACTGGGGGGAAAATCAGGAGGAATGGTAAAAGTAAGTCATTCTACACCAACAAGTACAAAAATTAGTCATCCAAGTCCATCAACAACGGTGAAAACAAGTCAAAGTCAAACAAAATCAAGTCAAATTGGTCA
>JAJMHH010000034.1:50373-107221 GCA_030582955.1 Osmozyma tolerans
AAAAAAAAAAAAAAAAAAAAAAAAAAAAAAAAAAAAAAAAAAAAAAAAAAAAAAAAAAAACGACAAAATGACAAAATGACAAAATGACAAAATGACAAAAAATAAGGTAAAAAATGCAAAAAGGTGGTCAAAAGATATAAAACAAAAAGAGAAAAAAAAGTTTGCTTTCATAGCAATAAATAAATAACAAAATAAAAAAAAAAAGGATCCAGAAAATGGATTCAGAAAATTTCAAAAAAGTTTGAATTTCATAGCAATATACATCAAAAAACAAAATTGTAGTTTTGATAATTGAAAATTGTTTATAATAGTTTTTTGGTTCTCGCTCAGTTTATTTCATTTCATAGATGAGTTAAGAGTATAAATGTCAAATATCAAATAACGCCATTGTGAATATTCTGTTATCATAACAATATTGATATTTAAGAACTCATACTTTCAATATTGTCCCTACTACTTAAATTATCATAATGATAATTATGTCATAAAACTATACAACTAGGAATTGCCATTTTGGATCTATTCAAAGCAAATTTTGTGATGTTAATACAGAATATTTAATAAGCTATACATGCATTATTCTTTTTTATATGTTATATTTACATATTGGCTTTATATTATGGAAGTCATAAAGTATTATTATGATCAATAGGAGTAATAATATTCATATTAACGACAACAGCATTTATAGGTTAAGCTTTAGTACACGTTTCTCAGTATCCCCAACATTAAAGATTCTTTGCCTTACATTACCTTTTATATTAGCAGCATTAATGTACTTAATAGCATGGATCCCTAATAGAAATAAGTGACAACTTGATTACCAATGAATAGTAATTTCATATTTAAAGATTTAATAGCAGTTTTTGTATTCTTACTTTAGTTTATTTGTGCTCTTTTCACCAAATACATAAAAAACACAACCCTTCATAGATTTAAGAAAACAAGATGTACGGCTCAACCTATTGCTTTTTTATTTACACGGAAATTGATACGAACACAATCGAATTCAGAGCTTTAAAAAATCTCAAGGGTCTAGATTTAGGGGATAAAAGAGAAATTGAATAGAAAAGATTGAAAAAAGAAATTACAAATAAAGAACAGAGCATTATATCATACTATATTCATATGATATAATCTTATATTGTATTCTTATACTATATATATTCATAGTATATTCATAGTACTGTATAGTATATTATAGTATAGTAGTATAGTATAGTAGTATAGTTTATAGTATAGTATAGTATAGTATAGTATAGTATAGTATAGTATATAATACAGTATATAGTATAGTACATAGTAAATAGTTTATAATATGTATATTATATAAGACGTTGAATATAACATAGAATATAGTGAATAGATCAGAATATGAAATATTGCCGAATATGGATTATTTCTGCAGTATTTGTAAAAAATTAGAGCTTATAGTAAAAAACGATAGAGACCAGAAAAAAGCGAAGACTTTATATTCAGATAATCCGACTAGAATTTAGTGAAAGTTGCTATTGAATTTAGTACATAGAATATAGAATATTGTATATATAGTATAATATGAATTCATAGAAAATATTCATATTATAGAATGTATTGGAATTAAGTTAACAATATTGTGTAAACTATGTATTATAGATTTTATGGATAAATGTATAATAATATACAGATTATTATATAGAGTATATAGATTCGAATATGCAAGAGTATATACATTTGATAGAAAGTTTATAGTGCTGTATATTAGTATATAATATAATATAATATATAATGTAGCATATAGTATATATTTTATAATTTGGATATATTATTGCAGAATACGGAATTTCCAAGGAATTAGAGCTTATAGTAAAGTGAATAAAAATATACAGACTATAAAATGAAGAATCTAGAGGTCAGAATGGTTAAATTCAGATGATCAAAAATAATCAAGTAAATACTGATATTGAATTTAGTACATTATAGTAGTTATAGTATAGTAGTATATTATAGTATATTATAGTATATTATAGTAGTTATAGTATATTACAGTAGTTATAGTATATTATAGTATAATATAGAATTTTGTGTAAAGACGAAATTACAGAATTATATATTAAAATAAAAATTGTGTTTAAAAATATATAGAATATATAGAATATATAGGGTATTTTGAATAGAAAATACATTTATGAAATAGTTTATAGTATAGTATATAGAATATAAATATCATTTAAGAATCTATATTATTATATAATATTGAATCTGTAGAAAATTAAAATTATAATATAGAATCTCATTATTTATATATATACAATAATGTGTATCATAAGATTTAAAAATATATAAAATATATAGATTCATATATCGAATAATATAATTTTATATAAAGCAATATAAAAAATCATCCATAGCATATAATATGTTATATAGTATAGTATATTATATAGTACAATGTATAGTATATTATATAGTACAATGTATAGTATATTATATAGTATATTATATAGTGTAGTATAGAATATAGTATAGAATAAAGAATATAGTATAGAATATATATAATTGTTTATAGAACAAAATCTTGTATTTATCGGTCAAATATCAGTTCCTAGTTGAAGTCTTGAATATGTGCTTATATCATAGTGAAATTTTTTAAGTTTTGATTACGTAATCAGAGATATCATAACATTTAACTTTCTGGATAAACTTGCATCTTTGCTTTATAATATTCATTCAAGAGAAACCTAAGTTAAATTCAAATTTAATAAATTGTCTAGTTTTTATCTTGATTACGTAATCAAACTAACAAAATTACACCATTATACAAAGTGGGGTAATGATTTACTCTCAGAAATATCTACCTGTTATAAAAGAGAATTAAAGTTCAATAATGTCAATTTTGCAACTTCTTACAAGATCCCCAAATCTATGCAAAATTTCCACTACTATAATATACAAATATACGGCTTAATAAGATTAATATATAATGAGAATATAAAATTTTAATATTATACGTAAATATATAAAGCTTAATAATTAAAAAAAAAAAAAAAGTTTTATGTGTTGTTAAATATATGAAAATATCAAATATTCAATATACCTATAATATACCTATAATTTACCTATAATATGCCTTTAAAATACCAAATTATTTGGTATAATTAATGATAAAATTGCAGCTATACTTAACAATGTTTAGATTATGAGCTTTATGCTTCTTATATAGTAATATCTACAGTATTATGTGTTATAGTATTATACATAATCATCAACTTATATGCAGTATGACTCTTCTAAATAGCTATTATATAATAATATTGAATTTTATATATATCTATGAACATTTATAGAATCTTCATCTCAGAAATTTGTCAATTAAGAATCTATAGTCCAAATATTGCAAAATGTAGGCAGCATTTTATGTTGTGTTGAAATTGAACAATACACGGTTAATGGTATATTTCATAAAAATACTAATTCCTAGATTCTTGATCCTACAAAAATCACATGATCATAGAAAATTACAACAATAAACACCACCGAATAAAGATCACATCCTAACCTTAATATTTATAAAGTACTTAGAAACTCCAATGTGACTGATTCTCTGAAAACACCCGTACACCATACAACACCCGTACACCGGCTTAGTTGGGGTCCTTCTCCCTGGTGGATTTCGACCAAAGGTGGGTTAAAAGAGACTTCAGTATACTATTTTGAGCTCAGTGATTCCAATGAGTCTACTATTGCTATCCCTGCAGCTTCCAATAGTCCAAAAAACACTTTCTGTGTCTCTCTCGAAGCCCAATCATTCATCAACCACGTCAATCAAAAATGCTCAATTAATGGGCTCTTCTATTACGAATGCCGAAAGTTTTTTTTTTTTTTTTTTTTTTTTTTCTTTGCATCCATGATGTAGCTATATGATTTTGTAGTCCTGCATATAATCATCTTTTGCAGCCATTTTGTACGTAGAATCCCACATTCTTTTTCCCCCAGAATAAACTTTTCTTTTTTTTAACAGATATTCTGTTTGGCTGTTGAAGTGAGGGAATTGAGTTCCCTAGATTCTCATTGTCCGAAATCAAGGATATCAAATATTGAGAAATTCAAAATTAAGCAATTGAAAATTATGGAATTAATTAAGGAACTGAAAAATTCAATGTTATTTATTTGAATTCATAATCCATAATTTATAATATTTAATCTAAGAATCTATTAATTCTCTATTATCTATAATGTATATCTATGATCTATATCTATCATCTAATCTATAGTATATATATATTAAAATGTATAATTAATATCTATTATGGTATGATCAATAATATATAGTCCATAATGGTCTAATCTATAATGTATACTTCAGAAGGTATAGTCTATATTGTATCCACAATGATAGTCCATAATCTGTAATCATAATAATACAACGAGTATACATAAAACATCAATAAAAAATAAATGAAAATCGCTCATAAGCATAAGCATACGTAAAAGACTTCACTATATATATACTGCATATAAAGTATATGGGAATATATTCGGAACTTTGGAATTATCCATGCGGTTAATACTCAATATCTTCATTACCTATAAGCACCCGTGCACGAAATATAATGCCATCATCCCTAATAAATAGTAATGTCTTATTTTTTGTTGTTTCTGGATATCTCTTTATGAGTCAGGTGATAGTCACGTGTAAGAATGCACGTGACTATCTTATCTGCAGTACAGAACATAGATCTGGGGAAGAGGCAGAAACGCCAAGCGCCGCCACGGTGTTTTCTTTTTCCAACACAATTGACCCAATATTCGATTACTGGCGAAGCCAGAGGCATTTTAACTAGGAAAACCACCGGAAAAACCGAAAAGGAAAATCATGCAAGGGGAAAATCCGAATTCCGGAGTTTATCCGCAGATTTTTGCCCAACATACCGATATCGGCAATCTCAGGCAAGATATAAAAGAGAGATTCGAGCCGTTGGCCAGAGCTGCACCGGCGCCAGCTCCGACAGCAAAGGAAGTTTTCGTCCATGTGGTTAATGCCCTCGAAAGAATGGTGGACCTCGGGGAAACACCTTCCGAAAACGGAAGGAGGGAGTCACGTGGGGCGGCCGAATTACCGGAATTAGACGAAGAAGATATAACCATACAAAAAGACCTGCGCAAGCTGCTGCGAAGCGGCGAAGGCGAAGGTCCTGTGGTTGCCAATGGTGACAAGGACGACGATTATGCATTTGTGGCTAGTGCTGTGGCTAGTGAAGAAGAGAAGAACCGGGTTCTCACTCGAATAGCAGCAATTGCCCGAGTATGGTTTGAGAATCTTTGGGCTGCTGCCGGTGGTAATGGATACGAGGCGGTGGCGGTGATTTTTGCCTTGCCAGGAACCGTCGGTGGGGACATTTTGACAGAGCACGATTTGTGGCGAATGCTCAATTCTGTGAAAAGAATCGTTGACGAGATCCTTGAGCTTCCGCCATGGCAATATGTGTTTGTTCCGGCCCTCAAGGAGATGGTTTTGCTTGTTCATGATGTTCTCCGGGGGCTTTTTGCTGCTGTAAGGGCTAATATGGATGGACTGCGTCATTCTTCATCAAGAGACGTGATTGTCAAGAGCCTTGTCAATTGCTTCTTCACAGTGGACTTTGCCGGGACGCTCGTGGGGATTCTAAGGCATACCGAGATGTCGGGGGATGATAATTCCGAGGGTGATGTTGGCAGATCCGAGGGTGATATTGGCACCTCCGGTATGCGTCTCTCCTACGAGACGTTAATGCAACTCTACGCTTTAATCGGGTGTCTTGCTGCCACTCCAACGTCGTTGCTCATGGTGGACAAAGTATCACATTCGCTTGATATCACCAATATTGGAGTGGTTTCAGCAAATCGATACTCCAATGAGTTGATGCAAATGGATTTCCATGATAAGCAAGTGGCAGGTCGATTCTACCGTCGTGTGGTTCCCGTTTTGGCCAGTCAGCTTTGCTATTTTTACCGGCTTCATGATGATTTACTAGCACATTCAGTGAACCATTCTTCGTTTTTCTCCTGGATCACCGGCCACAAGCTCTCAACTTCTCTGTATGTGGGAATCGATACTGCAGAAATGGCTTCTAAGCTTATAGGATCACCAGAAAATGATCCTTTAGCGGGTGAAATCTCTCGTTATGAGTATACACTGAGAATGAACGCTTTAGGAGTAATTCTGGCTGATGATGAGCGTTCAATTCGAGCACCTGCTTTTTTGAATGTGACTTTGATTTTGTTTCTGCTTTTGGAGAATGAATCATTTCTTTTGTTGTTGCAGAATGACCATGATAATGGGAATGACCATGGAAATGACCATGACAATGGGAATGGTCATGGTGAATTTCATGAAAATCATGAAAATCAAAATCATGAAAATCACCAAAATCATGGTGATCACGGCCAAAATCAAGATTTTGACCGTGCTCAAGATTTTGGCCATGCTCCACTATTATCATTATGGCTCTGCGTTCTGTCTTATATTCTCCATTACCAATATAAATCAGCATTCAACAGATATGCTGGAAAATTGGTAATGATGATATTATTAAAACTCACAGCAAGCAATAATCGAAAAATGGTTGATCATTTACGAAAATTAAAAATCAACGAATTCAAATGGAAACTTTGTCATCATCGACGTCCTGTTGTTCCAAATGATCTTGGCAATTTAGGGTATAAGACTGCCCTTTTATACATGATGGACGTGGCTCAAGTAGAGCTTCGGTTCAATCTTACCAAAAAACTCGATCTTGATAATTGCAAATTGGCTTTAACCGTGGTGTACCAGATTTTGCTCGAATGTGAACGTTCTCCAGTGGAAAATATAGGTGCTTACAGATGGAATGAGCTCTATAAAACCTTGATACAATTTTTGCGGTTTGTGAGACGGAATTTCAATGGTGAAGATGTCAAATTTGTCGTGGAAGAGGTTTTCATCATTTTTGAACTTGTTTTAAGTGAAAAATTCGACTCTATCTACGAGCTTTCCTCGGATTCCTGGCTTACAGGTTCTCACGTGGCCAAATCCATGAACTACGACCTTCTTTTCACCATTTTGCACCATTTACCGTTCGTGGTTGAAACGCTTGACGTGTTTCTTCCAAGAAAGGATAAGTTTCCTCGTGTGGTGCTGTGTGTGGAACAGTTGCAGCGGGAATTTGACCTTGATGAAAACCGCGAACGTGATTTATACGAGGTGGAGCTGAAATTAGGACGAATTTCAATCAACGCCGATACCGGAACCGCCACCGGAACCGCCACCGGAGAAGCAACCACCGCCGGAGCGTTCAACTACGTGAGCACGCTCCGGTACTTGGATGGAACCAGCGGATGGGGCCAATGGGATCGGCCACGTGACGTCATGGACATGTTTTCGCTTTTATTAGACTACGTCTGGGTGAGCAGACGAAGGAAGTAACGAGTGAAGGGGACATTCTTTATGGGCAACATGCAGGACTAATGATGGATGGTGCGGAAGAAGTCCATGCATGCGGTAAAAACGACCAATAGAATACCACCACCAGGGCCCAAACGCAACACCTTTGGAATGAATCCCTTGTATAAAGCAGCAATTCCTTCCTCGCGTGCCACAGTAACCACAGAAGGGAATGTCCACACGTACTTAGATGAACCAGCCTGAATACGCGATTTGACCACGTCAATAGGAGTATTCACAAGAGTACCAAAAGTACCACCAATGGCACCAGATGTCAAATCAGACAATGTCTTTTCGGTAGAAGTCTTTGGTTTAGGCATAAGATTACGCACTTGGTGAATAAGACCAAAGTAACCAGCATTCCATGCCACGTGACGCCACATAGTCGATTCCAACCCCTTGTATAAGCCCAATGCGCCATTTTCCTTGATAATGTGTTTGACCACCTGGCCCATTCCGGTAAACTTGGACGTACGGTCCTGCAACTTGATTTTGACCAATTCAAACGGGACAACCACAAAAGACTCGGTGGCACCGGCGGTAGCACCGGTCAAGATGGCCAATGGCTGATTCATGACAGGAATATCAAACACTCTGCGGTAAAACTTTCCCCATTCGTCGTTGGCGGCGAATTTGGTGGCTCTCTTGGGTGCTTCCATCAAAATTGGGGCAGTGATTCCCTTATATAATCTGGAGAATCCTTCCTCCTTGACGATTTTGCGCAAACACTTGATGGTTCCGTTGTAGGCAGAATCGGTGGCCAACTGCTGTCTTGTCTTAACCACATCTAAAGGGTACATCATCAAGATTTCCGAGACGCCGGCAATGGCGCCCGAGGCGAATTGGTAAATGAAAGGCAAGGGTTTCTCCGACATGATGGATTTAATAACGCCTGGTGGGAAAAAAAGGACAAGTAGTTGGAAGAAAGGAGGACGTCGCCGGTTACGCACCGTTCCGGGAGGTCGATCCGCCTTAGCACGTGTAAAATGCGTGCCAAACACGTGATACGCGCCTAAAACTCACGTGTTCATCACCTGAACTACACGTGCTTGCGTTTTTTTCGGCTTTAGACGCGACTGTTGAACCCTGGGTGGGACTCACTCTGAATAGTCCGCGCTTCCCCGCCCGCCACCTGCCACTGGAGCGGGGAATACAATTTGATGGACATTGATTTTTAATATCCGACTTGGACTGTGTATAATTTGAAGTCACGTGCATTGTCGTTCGATGTAAACTTTATTGTTATATGCAGGATGGTGTCTACCACCACACCACTACACCACTACACCACTAGCATACTATACTTCTACATTACTGTACTGTACACTATAGTATTACATTATAGTAGTACAGACACTATAGTACAGACACTATAGTACAGACACTATAGTACAGACACTATAGTACAGACACTATAGTACTATAATAGTACACTATAATAGTATGCAATGTAGAGCACCACAGTGATGTATGGGTGAAACACCCGCACACCAAGCCCTGAGTGCACTTACCCGGCACAAGTACCGGATGAGTGTTTCTGCCCACACGGAGCGATTGGCCGAGCTAGACCAGTGGTATTTCAAATTTTGAAAGTGAAGGTTTGTCATGAGCCACGTATTTGATATTTTTTATATAAACATCCATACACCAGTGTATCCTGTATATACGCCCTTGGGTATATAAGCACGCGATGAGAAGCATCGTTGAATTTTTCTTCTTTTCTTCTTTGTGCGGCGGCCAGTTCCAATTCCGTGTTGCTTGTCTGTTCACGAAAATCTCACGAGTTGGCGAGTGTCAGGTACTGGCCAGAATAACATCCAGTGGTGGACTAACGATCGTCTTAACGCCCTTTCGTCTTTTTGCAATAATCAAATAGGCGAGGGCTGGAGGATCATACATTCTATTATGTAGGGTTTCATTTTGTTTCATCCATGTTTTATCGATGTTTCATCCATGTTTCATCTGTTATAGTTCCGGTAGCTCATGACATTCGATGACTCATTGGTCAAAATGTAGTATTTTCAGAGAACTTGAAGTATGTGGATTGTTAGAGATGAGAAACTTCATATTGCTAAATCAGTACATCCTACGGAAGTAGATCATAGAATTGATTACGTAATCACCAAGGTGGATTTGCTTATGTAATCAACAATGTTTACACAAAAGGCTATACGTTGATGAAGATTCTTATTGAATAAATATTCCCTAATTAATTACCTGAAAGCATCAACTCAATATTTTGACTTTAGATGTTTTATATTTTTTTGTCGTTTTATACGATTATCATCATTATGTCACTTTATACGATTATCATTTATACAGACTAAAAAATAATATACTAGAGAAACCATATATATAAAATGCAAAAATGTGCTTATAAAAAACATGAATAAATTTAACTTGTATATAAAAATTGCATTATATTCAGATCAGTGGATTGAATTTCACATAATGGAAAACTTCTTTAATTCTGTGTATCCATAATATTTGATTACTTATTGCAGAAGATATCAGATAAAGTATCTCTCTGATCAAAGAATCCAAATAGTGACAATTTTCAGATTTAAAACCTGAATTGAGGAAGTTTGCCATTATACGTATGAATATGGTCATGATTACGTAATTATATTATCATGATTATGTAAGCGAGAAAGAGAATGATTGTTCCAATTCATAATGATTACGTGATTATATAATCATGATTATGTAAGCGAGAAAGAATGATTTATTGATTGATTAACTAGTGTCCATAATACTACCATATTTTCAGTCTGCCTAGTAAATCTTAAAAGAAGATCATATTCCATTATTATCTTTAAATAAGGAAATTCATTATGTTAATTAATTTGTTGTTGATCTTAACTCTTATGCTTATTTCCTGGTCTAAAAAATCCCCTCAACTGGATTCATTAAATTGCTTCAAATTTCAGAAAATTTAAGTTTCTTATATATATTTTTGGCTTCTCCTACATGGGATGCCACTTTGTATCTCTTCAACACTTCGGCCAGACTGTTAGTCCATTTCCTGAACTTAGGAATCTTCATCCATAATCTGACCTTAGGAATCTCCAAAATATATAGACTGTCATCATCATAGAATTCAGTCAGACTGTTTAGACTGCCATCATAATATTTGACAGTCTGACCTTCGGCAGATTGTTTAGACAGTCTTCATAATATCAGACTGACATTTGATATAATTCACAGTCTGACCAGTCAGACCTTCGGTCTGACGTGGCCAGACTGTTCAGATCCACTGCCCCCTCAACACAGCATAAAAAAAATTTGCCATCACGCCAGCGTAAATAGCCCACCTTCTGTCCTTATTAACAAAAGAACTATCCAAAAACAAAAACACCAATGCCACCACACCCAAAAAACCTCCAATCAACAACCCAAGAACTAAATCCTCATTGTGGTTCAGCTCCTCCAATTCCGCCAGTGCCCGTATTGTTGGTGCTATCACTCCTTGATCATCGTCTCCAGATGCCGCACCCGTACCTCCGGAATCATTATTACCGCCACCGTTTATAGTAGATTCAATCCACCGTTCTTCAAGCTGGCGAATAACTTGTTGACGGGTTTCTTCCTCCTCGACATCGGTAACATCACCACCGTTCAAATTCCTCAATGCGTCCGGTAAATATATCTCACGGAATTGAGTTCGAAGATCCTCCACATCTTCATGACTGAACCCCTGTTGAAGCAAACGGTCAAATCCCACGACTTGAGGAGCAGTAGAAACCTCTTGAGGACGAGCGTCCAATTCTTTTTCTTCACGGAGTTGCTTTGAAGTAAGCTCGTCTCCAATTAAGCAATGAATGTAGATTTTAATTGGCTCAGAATCACCACTATTTTCTGCTTGGGAAATTCGGGGCAAAAATATATCCTCTTTGAATCTGGTAAGTTCATTAAGTACCCGGCCACTATAAATTAACCGAACACGACGACGATTTGCTGCTTGACAATGACATCTGATTTGTTGTTTGAGCCACGCTGTAGTCACGAGACGATTGACATCATCTTTATCAAGATTTATGGAAACAGGAATCTCCAAATCACGGAAAGTATCCGTGGCATTGTGTGAGTCGGTAAACCGAACAACAATAACACTCTTCATGGTGATCACTTGAGAAAAATAATAAATTGAGTATTCAATTGAGTATTCGCACAATTAAAGCTCATCTCACTCCTTCTTCTTAGAACAACTTCCATCAAGCTTCGTTCCTCATGGCCCAATGGTCAAGGCGTCTGGCTACGATATGTAACCACTTCTCGGTTGGAACCAGAAGATTCCAGGTTCGACTCCTGGTGGGGAAGCTTCTTTTTTATGCAGGATGCGCATCAGATGTGACCCATCACTCCCTCGATTATATAAGCTCCACATCTGCCCAAATTTTTACTTCTCTCCCTCTCCACAATGCTTCAACCCCCAATTAACATCAAAAACTGGATAGATGAAAATCTGCACTTGCTCCAACCTCCAGTGAACAACTACTGTCTTCATCGTGGCGGTGCTACCGTCATGATCGTTGGAGGTCCTAATGAAAGAACTGATTACCATATCAACCAAACCCCCGAGTATTTCCACCAATTAAAGGGTCATATGTGCTTAAAAGTCGTTGACGATGGCGAATTCCGTGATATTATCATCAACGAAGGTGATTCCTTCCTTTTACCAGGGAATGTTCCTCATAATCCCGTTCGTTTCGCCAATACAATCGGTCTCGTGGTGGAACAAGATCGTCCAGAAGGAATGAACGATAAAATCCGCTGGTATTGCCGGAATTGTCGGGATATCATCCACGAAAAGGAATTCTACTGCTCTGATTTGGGAACTCAGGTTAAAGACGCCATTGTGTCTTTTGATTCCGACGACAACGCCCGTACTTGCAAATCTTGCGGCGAGTACAACTACTCGAAGCCAGTGGCGTGATGACATAGTCTAGTTTAATCTTGGTACGACAGTTTATATTTTGGTACTGCACACAATATACGATCATCATGTGTATGGTCACGTGTTTATGCACGTGATCATTTGTCATCTCTTTAACAATTCATTCTCTGGTCCTGTCTCTTGGCACTGCCACTTCTGTGCCCTCTATTATGCTTCTCAAACCAGCTTTGATGCCATTGAACAGAAAAAGGTGTCTTTTCACGAGGGCGTAGACAACCTGGGGTAAGCTGGTGTACGAATTTTTATACCAAGCACGTGATCGTAAGGCTGCGCAATGCTTTTACGAGCCGCGTCACCTGGTCCAGATGAGAGGCCGTTGTGCTCAACTGATGATGATCACGTGAAACACAACGGTTTTATATACCCGGTGCACGGGTTTTTGACTATCACTCTTAACTACGGAGGTCGACCTCGGTAATCACTAGGACTTGCAAGATTGTACATGACATGTATGCACGTGCGTGAAGGTCACGTGATAAAGAAACTATATGCTAGGATCACGTACAATTCAATTTTGTGGTTGATCTAGCGGTTTCAAGTGGTTTATCTATTGTGAGTTGGGCAGTGCAAAGCTACACCCTCTAGGTTGAAAGAATGGTTGGATGTAGTCACGTGTTTGTCACGTGTATATCACGTGCTTAGGCAAGTGCTTAAGCATGGGAGACGGCACCGTCAAACCGGGCAAACACGTAATCGACAGCATGTTCGACGGGTTCATCAAAGATATAAGGTAACAAAGGCACAATTCCCAACCCCACCGCTACTGGGCCGTAAGTACGGATTGGACCAGAATGAGCATTCTTGAAAAGAATGGAGGAGTAACGAACAGCGGAATGGATGGTAAAAGCAGGCAATGCCATGGAAGCCAAACCTTGGAAGATGCCTCTTTTAGCGAATTGTACTCTCCAGTCAGTGTCAGCCAGGGAAATTCCCGGTTGAGAACGGTAGTGAAGAGCCCGTTTTTCATCAGATGGTTGAGAAGCCCATTCCCAAAAAGGAAGGTCAGGGCGATAACGGCCCTCGTTATTCATCTTAACCTTCCATGATGCGTAGCCAACGTCTCCTAGTAAGTATGCCCAAGAGACAGCGTAGCCAAATGAAACCAAGTATGGATGGGCCACGGGGCGGAAAGATTCGCCAATATCGGAAGTATAGGCAACATAGCGGTGAGAAGCAAGCAAGATTGTTCTCAATCTGTTGGCATAAGCGGCGTATCTGAGGGAACCTTCATCGTCAGGTTGGGCAGGGGAACTCATGGTGGTGAGTAACTCATGGTGGCGAAATCAAATGTGGAGTATCCATTGCTATGTGCCGCGCACGACCGCCCATTGGAGTGGCAGCCGATAGCTCTGGCCGAAGTCCTGGTGGTATTCCAGGGGTGAAGAGCATCCTCATTCAGAGAGATCTGAAACAGAGAAGATTGCCATTTCCTACGTATATCATTACGAACAAGGGAAGATTATGGGGAGATTGATTTGTGTGCAGGAACCGTTAGATAACGGTTTGATATATGCAGGGATATTATTTGAGGGTCATTAGAGGTTATTGCAGTGAAGGATGCTGAAGGCAACTGCAGTGAAGAATGGGGATAGTGCCGAAGAACGTGTAGAAGATATGTAGATTGGTTGTTTTGTGCAGGAGAATTGATAAGATGTATCACGTGATTATTTATATTAGTATTTTAATCCAAAATAAATCGCGTTTTGCAGAATTTATAATACAACTTGGAGAAAATGCGAATGTTGTTTAAAATTGAGAACAGTAAAAATGTATCATAGTTCGATAATAAAATACAGAAGTTTTAAAATGATAAAGGGACCCCGTGTATAAAGATACTAAGAATTTGATCAAGTCGATATGCCATTGGCAATTTCATTCGTCGTTAGGTTATATAGTACTGTATATAGTGTTATTACATCCAATTTGCAGTCAGAAGACATAATCTGATTAGATACTACCATATGGAATTGGCTTAATCTATTCGATTCTATTCTACTCTATTCTATTTTTATCACCATTTCTAGATCATCAGTTTATCGTTGGTTTATAGTGGTTTTTTAGATAGTATTTTATAATTGTATCATTTGATTTATCCCAACTTATATGCAGTATGTCTACATACCTTATAGGACTCTTTATATCAATACGTTCTTAATAATTCGGTGTTCCAAAGTTCTATAAATTTTGGTAGCTGTCAATTAATTCATTAGCTTTTATACTACATACAGTAATCTATAAATGTTAATAAATATTTTGGTAAGAAATTATATAAATAAGTATAAATGTGGTGTAAAAAGATGTGATTTCTTTGCGGTCATTACAATAAGTATTCATGGTTTTTTATAGGATTACGTAATCATCAGTATATTTAGACCAGTATAGTTGTGTATTAGTTTATTAGGTTCAATTTTTCTCTATGTAATTATCAATCAAAATATCAGGGATTCATTACTTACTGTATTGATGTAAATCAATATAAAAATTTCAGAAGTCATGTACAGTCTCAAATAATTCCGAATAGTTGTTGCTTCTTCGTAGATTCAGTTCTTTATTTGTTTTTATGATTTTGAAAATTTCAAATTATCTGGTCAATTACAGAATATTATACTACTGCTTACATAATCACTTACATAATCACTTACATAATCAATTATATAATCAACAAAATACCTACTAATGATATTCTTGATGCCTTTTATCTTTTGTTCGTTTGTTGAATGGTTAGATAACGTACTTACTCATTCACTCAATTATTTAATCATATTTAATTTTACTCATTTGTTTTCATTTTCACTAAGAGTTAATCAGGATTCTCAATTACATAATCTATTACATAATCAGCTCATAAACGCGACAGACTGAAATTTACCAAAGGCAAAACTTTCATCACGGTAGTGTGTTAACCGAAAGCTGCGAAGAGTTTTTCACTTTGAAAAAAAATTGCAGTTTTTTTTTTCTTCACCAACACCTTCATTCAAAATGGCCTTCGACAAAGCTATCAAGACCGCTCCATACTCTTCTCGTTTCCAAACCCCCTTCCGTAGAAGACAGGAAGGTAAGACTGACTACTACCAAAGAAAGAGATTGGTGGCTCAGCACAAGGCCAAGTACAACACACCAAAGTACAGATTGGTTGTTAGATTCACCAACAAGGACATCATTGCCCAAATTGTCTCTTCTCAAATCGTTGGTGACATTGTTTTCACCGCCGCCTACGCTCATGAGTTGCCAAGATACGGTATCAAGCACGGTTTGACTAACTGGTCTGCTGCTTACGCTGTCGGATTGTTGGTTGCCAGAAGAGCACTCCAAAAATTGGGTCTTGACGAGACCTACAAGGGTGTTGAAGAAGTTGAGGGTGAATACGAATTGACCGAGGCTGTTGAGGACGGCCCAAGACCTTTCAAGGTTTTCTTGGACATTGGTTTGCAAAGAACCACCACCGGTGCTAGAGTCTTCGGTGTTTTGAAGGGTGCCTCCGACGGTGGTCTTTACGTTCCTCACTCTCCAAACAGATTCCCTGGTTGGGATATCGAGTCCGAGGAGTTGGACGCTGAGCTCTTGAGAAAGTACATCTTCGGTGGTCACCTCGCTGAGTACATGGAGGAGTTGATGGATGACGATGAAGAGAAGTACAGACAAGTTTTCAAGTCTTACATTGACGAGGAAATCGAGCCTGAGGACTTGGAGGAGCTCTACTCTAACGCTCACGAGAAGATTAGAGAGGACCCTTCGTTCAAGCCAACTGAGAAGAAGCACACCAAGGAGGAATACGCTGCTGAGTCTAAGAAGTACATGGCTAAGAAGTTGACCACTAAGGAGAGACAAGACAAGATTGCTAAGAAGATTGCTGAGATCAAGGCTGCTCAAGAGTAGATGATTCATGCGAAGCATGGATCATCTGAGTTATCTTGAGTTAATATCTTAAGTATTCTTAATCTAAGTTTCCTTAATAGTACTACTGTAATCCTATCCATATCCATATCGTTATCCTTAGTATCCCTAATTCATTGTAGTATAGTACTGGGTTTTTAGTATGATTACGTAATCATAGGAACAAATGGCAATGATATGATCGTTATCCTGGGTACTCTTCTATAGTATTCATTTATGATTCGCAACCACACAAATACTTAAAAGGTAGATGATATATATGATGATATCCAAGATTAAACATACAAACGATGATATTTATATATGATTACGTAATCATACAAACGATGATATCTACATATGATTACATAATCGTACAATGCTAATTGCATATAGTGGAACAGCCAGGTATAAGATGATTAAATGAAACATAGAATACTCATGTGATTTTCATAGTTTCATTTATTAATCAAAAATTCTTATTTTTGCTTAAAATATCATGAATGAATTCATTATCTGATTATCGAATACTGCGTTTATAGCTATACATTTTCAATATGTCATCATAACTATGAATATTCTTGAACTAAGAATCTGAATATCCTCAGTATTCTTAATCTAAGTTTCCTTAATCATTAGTATTAATCCTTTCTTTATCCTTAATCCTTATCGTTAATCCTTGATCCTTAGATATAGTGCTCTTGGGTTTTCTAATATGATTACGTAATCATGTATGAAATAGATAGTGATATCTATATATGATGATTATGTAATCATACAAACAAAATGATATGATCCATGTTCCATGCTTTTATAGCATTCAACTTATGATCTCGTAACATACAATACATAAAATGGTAGACGATGATTACGGAATCATACAAATGATGATATACATATGATTACATAATCATACAAGTGTATAACGATATATATAGATGTAAGAGCATTGAATAAAACATCATTGAATGAAACATCATTAGAATACTCATGTGATATTCATGGTTTCATTTATTAACCAAAGATTTCATACTATTGTCTAAAATTGAATCAATTCATTATCTGTTAACATAACTTGATTATCGAATACTATATAATGTTTATAGACTATCAATATATCATCACAACCATATTAATATGATTCATGCGAAGCATGGATCATTGTCTGATTCTTAGTATCTTGTAAATTAAATAGATCTTGTAAAGTATATATATCTTGTAAAGTATATATATCGTATCTTAAGTATGTATATCTAAGTATCCTGTTTCTTAAGTATATTTATATCTTGGATCTTGGATCTATTTTAGTATATTTATCTAAATTAATCTTATAATATCTATACAAGTATTTCATAATGTGATCTGTATTATGATATCTGTAGTAGCATACCTAATACTGTATTTATATTCGAATATGATATTAAAGCAATATATTATGAAAAATCAATATCTATAAATAAAAGAAAAAAGGAAAGAAAGAAAGTAAAAAGTACATACTTTGTTTATTGGTATATCTTCTTACTATATTATAAGAATATTGCTAGATGCGAATATTAAATATATAAGAATTAAACATGTTTAATAATATAATGATTTATAAATATGTACATACATGAACAACAATAAGAAACAAAATACTTCCTTTGTGTATTTACAATTCGAATTATGTTTTTCTGCTGTATTTAATATATATATATTAATTATTGTTATTCACTTATGTAAATACTAACTATATATACTACTTACAATATAAGTCAAGATAAGTCTTTTTCTATAATATACTATTATACATATCATATAAATAAACCGACTTTTCAGAGACTATAAAATTAAGAAGAAAAAAAAAACTATTATAATAATGTCGATCAATTTTTAATTGTACATTTTCACAGTGAATAATGGAACACTGAGGCGCTCTTATATAAAAATTCCCCCAATCTTTCCCCAATTATTGCAAATTCGCATAAAGTACTTTTTTTTTTTTTTATTCCATTTATAGACAATTGCTTCCCTAAAGGTGAAGAATTTGACAGAGCTCGAATTGATCTTCAAATAGCTCATCTTGGGAACTTCAAGGGCGGCTGCAAGAGTTTTCGTCCCACCATGAGATCATCAAGCCAAAGAATGCAAGCAAGCTGTTGATGGTAGGAATTTTTTGATATCACTCCAAAATGGTATCTGCAATAGTAGAATACCAGATGCCAGGTATTTACCAGATGCCAGGTATTTACCAGATGCCAGGTATTTACCAGAAGCCAGGTATTTAGAATACCAGATTTCAATATTTGCAGAAGTAGAAAGCCAGATTTCAGGTATTTCACTGTATTTGCAGTATGCTATTTCTGTAGCATGCTAACGCACGCTACAGAACATGCCGCATTCACCGATTAGACCTCACCCTCTGGGCCTCACTCAAAAGCTTATCATAAGCTTCATCCACCACCGGATGAACTTCACCTGCCCCATCAGAATCAATAGAATATCTATCATCATCACTTTCATCTTTTCGATCTGATGCATCGTGAAACTCCTCGGTATCTTTGCTTTCTTCTGCCATTTGTCCACTGTAGATTTTATCCAAACTGACTCGATTATTATTGATTTTCTTAATCAATTCCGTCACTGAGTCGATTCCTTTAGCATCAATAATGGCCTCACGAAGCTCATTGCCTGAAGGAACACTTCCCACCACCACTTTTTCATTGTTGGTCTTATCATCTGGATCCTCACGATGTTCCATGAAATACCCCCACCTATGAAACTCTCCCTCCTCCAATTCTTGCTCTTTAGCATGGAGTGAAGTTTGCGACATCGACTTGAACAAAAGTGGCCGTCCGGTGGTGTTATCAATGGGCACCTTCCGTCCGTCCGAACCGGCCTCGACAACAACAGAATGTGGCTGGAATCCCTGGTCGGCGTTTCCCGCTTGATTTGCCGCCCCAACTGGTCCCACGGGTCTCGTTTTGGCCATCAAAATTGGCCCAGCGTCGATTAATGCTTTAGAAGTCTCGTGAAGCTGGCCACGTTCTCCATCATTATTGCCATTGCCAACAGACTGTGGAATTGCATCTTTGGCACTAGCGTCAAGCTTAGAATATGCAGGACTAAGGCCCCCCCGTTTGAATTCTTTGGCTTTCTGCTCAAAAAGATTATGGAACCGCTCAAGGGAAGAGTCCAACAAACAGAACCGGAGAAGCAGCTCCTTCTTCTCAAAAGGAAGATTCTCAATGCCCTGCTGGAATAAACTGTCGATGATCTTGTGAATATCCACACGAATAGCGTTGGTCCGCTCAATTAAAGCATTGGTGATGAGTTTTTGCAATTTCGGGTCCGAAGAGTCAGAATTTTTGTCACTTTCTACCAACATCTTCTCTGCCGTTTCCATCAATAATGATCCGTCAAACATAAGATCGTCCTGCATAGCGTCTCCTCCAATGCTGGTAATATCTGGTCTGATTTGTCTATCCATGTTTCTCATGAGATATAGAGCCAATCTCTGAGACAATTCGTCAGGAACAAGGTCGTAGTCCAAGTCAAGGTTGAAGATTTGCGACATTTTCACCGCCGTATAAAGCGACCCAATGCATGTTCTGTTCAAGTTTCGGTTCCCTAAGAGCGACACGTGAACAAGAGTCTTGATCTTAGGGAGAATATCAGCAATGGCGGCAATGCTAGGGGAGCTCAACTCGTTCAAGTCGAAATGGATCCGCCGGAGATTAGGGAAAAGCGGCAAAAACCGACTAAGCTTCGATACCACGCCGGGGAAAAGCTGGGGCAACGAGCTCAAATCAAGAAACCGCAATGTCTCCACGTGGACAAGAGCTTTTAGGAGTTCTCCCACTTCTTCGATATTGGTCAAATTGGTAGAATTGAGTGAAAAAAACACCAACTTGACTTTCCCAGTGGAAAATGCATCAATGAACGGCCGAAGTTGCCCGTTGTTCATGTCATTATAGGCAATATCAATGCCGATACACCGCGTGTCTGGTTTGCTGATCCAGTCGGCAATGATGGCACATTTGGCCACATTGAGCTCGGTGGCGGCCACTCCAAGCCGACACGTGGATATCATCAATGCCGTATTCACCAATTGGTGGAAAACCTCATCTGAAAGTTTGCACCCACCCATCACCAACTCCTCAATTCCACCTCTGGCGATGATGGACTTGATGAAAAGACTCCAGTTCATCGCTGACCTCACCGACGTTGTCTTTGTCACGTGCTTGATTCTTTGCTGAGAGATGTCGAGTTTCTTAACGGTCAAGTTGGTGCCGAGGAATTCGCAGAGGTACAACCATCCGTCTTCGTCGATGGCCACGTTTCTCAAGGAGAGCTTTTGGAGCGCCTTATTGTGAACGAGAGCAGCTAGAAGATGCCGTAACATCTCTGTAGTCATGGTCACGTTATCGAAGATCACGGTATCGATGGGAGTAATCGCAATGAAGTCACTGAACGAGAGCACGTCGATAAGCGTAGGTTTCGGGTTGAGGAGTTTCAACACTTGCAATGGGCTGGATTTCGATTTGAGTTGTCGTAATGTTGCTGGAATTGGAAGAATCTCTCGTAGATGGCAACACCGACTGTAGACGGCTTCAAGCGAGATATTCTCCGAGCCGGACGCAGGGTCTGTTTGAACGATATGTTCGGCTTCGTCTTCGGCTTCAAAATGGTTTTCGTGCACGTGCAAGGGCTTATCGATTTCGATTTTTTCTGCCTCCACGTCCACTTCGTCTTCGTCTGGGTGGTTATTTTTGCCACCAGAAAGCTTGAAGGAGGCGATTTGACAGGCCAATTTTTTAGCAGACAAATGAGCCTCAAGAGCGTGTTTGTCGGACTCCACGAGAGCTTTTTTCTGGGCCTCCACAGCGGTTTGTAAGTCGTTTTCTGAATATTTCAACTCAGTCGCAGCCGTACGGTTCCCTTTGCCGTCACTAACGCTGATTCCCTGAGACAAACGAGGAGTTGGGGCGGTGATATCTTCAGGGACCAACACATTACCCTTTTTAGGTCTTCTCAGGGGGATTTGCTGTTGTGGGTCGTCTTGCAACTTATCCAAGGAAAATGCCACTCTCTTGAGGTTGGAGTTTTCGAATTCCTTCATGGGTTTTGTTTTGTTGGGATTTTTATTAAGCACGACTCTGGGTTGGTCGTGGATCACCTGCAAAGGGGAAGCTTCCAATTGCAGAGAGCGTCTGCGGAAGAAACCGCCTTTTTCAGATTCCAACGACAGTTTCGGGCTGGAGGAAAAAGAAGGTCTTCGGGCAGATTTTGCTTGAGCAATTGAAATACCACCTTCAGCAGGAGGCCGATCAAAGCAAGCGGAAAGATCTTGACCAGCAGGGCCAAATAAACCATGGTTGAATTGGGAATGTGGATTAAACGAAGGACTTTGGATTTGCGACCGTACTTGGTTCAGAAGGTGATGGTTTTGTTGTGCCAGAGTTTTCGTATTGGAGGTATGAGGACTAAGATTTGGCGAAGCGTTTGAAGATGAATTGGAGGAGCCCTTTAGCTTCAGAGAGAGGGAGGAAAAGAAGGACCTGCCTTTTCCAGAATTAGATCTCGATGGGGGATTTGATGATTGTGGTGTTGAAGATTGCTTTGGGTCGTCTTGGTTGTTGGAACCGATATTCATGAAACTGAAACTGCTTCTTCGTTTCGAAGACGAAGATGTAGATGAAGAATCCACTTTCAGGGCCGACAGAGACCTCAGACGGGCCTGGCCCGAGGGAACCGAGGGCCCATTAGCTGAGGAAACCGAGGGACCCGAGGGAACCGAGGGGTTATAAGAAGGAGGAGGATTCCTTTTTGTATCGCCGGAAGTAGAAGATTCTGACGGTTTAGGATCAGATTTTGGAGATGATGGATCACGCAATTCGTCCTTTTCGGATTTGTCAGATTTTTCAGGCTTATCAGATTTGTCAGATTTATCGGATTCATTAGATTTCGTCTTCGCTTCATGGGTCCTAATATCAGCGGTTAATTTTTTAGTAAGTTTTTTGGACTTCCCTCTAAAGAGCCAATCCACATCACCATTAGTGACCCCGGTGTCGATATCCGACTGATTAGGGAGGGACATTGAGGGGAAGTCTAAGGAATTGACAAAATGGTAGCAAAATTAAGGGAAAATTAAGGGAAAACTGGGGGAAGAAACTGATTGCACGTTTACGCTTATCACAGTAAGGTGATGTGAAAGATGCAGGAATAGGCGTGTTCACGAGAAGACCCAAGAATAGAGCATTGGAGAGGTTAGAAGAAGGAGAAAAGGGGAAAGAAAAAAGGAGAAAAGAACAAAAGAAGAAAATAGAAGAAGAAAAGGTAGTAGAAAAGAGAAAAGAAGGAAAATAGAAGAAAAATCAAATAATAAAGTGTAATGTTTCATCAGGGTTCTTGGAATTGCAGAAAAGAAGCGGCGTGGCCACATGCAGAACTTCAAATGATAAATATATACAGGAAATTATCGACGTAATGGATGGTCATTAGGAACATTGTTCACGTGACTATACGTACTGCATATAAATAATGGAAAGAAAAAAACTGAAACAAATGCCACAAAGATGACATCAATGAGCAATTGCGACATTCGCACGATGTCCCTATTCACTGTGTAATATATAATATAATATAATTTATATTATGTATTATATATTATTTATAATATATTATATATTTATATATTTATTGTTTGAATTTGTAGTGAATCAATTTGTAGTGATTTAATTGATATAAGTATCAATTCAATTCAATATTAAAATATTGAGTTGAATTGGTTGAAGAGGTTCCCCACGCGACATAAGGCTGGCCAATAATCCCGCGCTTACGTAAAAATGTCGCATCTCGGGCGTTCAAAAGCGCGGAACCGATTTCGGAATCGCACTCGGACTGCAGCCAATCCCTCCCTTCTCCTCCCGCACTTACAGTCATCGCTTATCATAATAATCAGCGTCTAGTTCTTTTTTTTTCTCCTCTTTTCCTGCCATATATAAACGCGCGGTTCCCCCATTTTCACCACTTTTTCTTAATCAATATCCTTTTTTCATATATCCACATATTTTTTCATATATCAACATATTCCCAATGTTTAGACAATTAGCTAAATTCTCCGCCGCTACGGCAAAGCCTTTGATGGCAAAATCAAACCCCGCCCCAATGTTGTCCGCTTCTATTCGTGCAAGATCTCCTGCTGTTCCTTTGGCTCCAAAAAGACTATATCATGAAAAAGTGCTTGACCACTACACAAACCCAAGAAACGTCGGTGTCTTGGACAAGAGTCTAAATGACGTCGGTACTGGTCTCGTCGGGGCCCCAGCATGTGGTGATGTTATGAGATTGCAAATTAAGGTGGATGAGGACACTGGTGTCATTCAAGACGTGAGATTTAAGACTTTCGGTTGTGGTTCTGCCATTGCCTCGTCTTCTTACGTTACCGAATTGGTTAAAGGCAAAACTCTTGAAGAGGCTTTGCTGATTAAGAACACCGCCATTGCAAAGGAATTGTCCTTGCCCCCAGTTAAGTTGCATTGCTCCATGTTGGCTGAAGATGCCATCAAGTCCGCCGTCAAGGACTACAGGTCAAAGAGAGGCAGCGCCGTGAAGGAGCCTACTTTGGGCCCAGTTACCGCTTAATCGGTTGAAAAGTACAGCACGCGCGAGTCGCATATTTATTGACTGGCGGACGCCAGAATGGTATATACTTAAGGGAAATATAAGCCGAGGCCGAAGGCTGAGGCGTTGATTCTTTGATTATTGTAATGTATAATATGATTTAGTAGTCAAAGTATGTACTCAAAGGTTTAAGTCATCCTCTACTCACTATTAAGTACTCAAGTACTCACTCAGTACTCACAAGTACTCACTAGTACTCACTCAGTACTCACAAGTACTCACTGAATAATTGTCTATTGAGTAATGACTCAATGTGAGAATCTCACATTGAGTATTCAATATCATCTATTGAGTACTTATGAGTATTCAATATCTTGGACTCACTCACTCGCTTCGCTCGCTCACTCGTCATGCAAACAAATAAGAGGCAAACTTCCGCCCAATGAATCCTGTATGTAAGTCCCAACGGGCAAACCGTGTTAGTGAAATCACACTCAAACCGGTCAAAACGGCAATAACGCCGTAAGCATTTTTCCGTGCCCGCATAGACAAAAGCCGACGGTAACGGAGAATTCCAGAAACAATATGGTAAAACGATCCCCACAGTAAAATAAGGAGCATTCCTCCATTGAATAGTTTCCCCAAAAACAGCCAATTAGGATCGCGAAGATAATGGGTTACGTAAGCCAAAGTTATTAATGACGAATCTCCGTCTATCGCCGCTGGCGACCACTTCATTCGGAAATAATGGTACCCGACGGCGGCAGCTAACACGTACCCCGATGCAGAAAGCGGAGTTAACGATGGGAAATTCGTCGATATCCACGATTTCTTGTACCCAAGCCCCACAATAGTGGCAAGCCCGCCGAGCCCAATGTCGTCACGTGACTCGTCTTGAATGACAATGTCTCTTTCCCGGGGTCTCTTGGCTGGTGCTGTCGCCATTCGAATTCCTCGTAGGAGAATTCCACACGTCACGTGCACAATCGCTGGTGCCGCCACCAACAACGGTTCTGTAACCGGGCCCATATAGACGTTGCGGGCCATTTCGAAGCACTCGTGAGTGGTCGAAGTTGGGATACCTAACCCGGGCAATATAACAGTAGAAGTCACGTGGATTCCGTAAAATCCAAGAAATCCGTAGGCGGACCATTTTTGCAAGCGCATGAGGATGGAGGAGACCCGGCGGAGCCAGGGGCTCTTGCGGTGCGGGACTGCTTTAGAGATCTGGTCTTCGCTAATGCCATTTAGCGGCTGTGGATCAACTCTTCGGAGTTCTTCCATTGTGAGTTTGAGTCTGGGGAAGTGGCTTGCTCATCAATGAGAAGCACGTGCTTATCACGTGAACTTGTTCACGTGATGCATTATTTTGTAGCAACTTTTTCTACTGGAGGCCATAAGTACAGAGTCTAAGCTATCTGTGTAGATTTGCATTGAAGCGTATAAAGCAATGATACATAGAAAGTATGGGGTAAGCTCGGAATTGGGCGGCGTAAATGGGCCCAACTAAGTGTCCGGATAAGAGGGGTGTGAAAAGATGAGTACGTGCGTAGCACGTGCATACCCATACATATGCACAGATACACATTGGGAAGTATTTCAGAGCTACAATATTTTACGAAAGTGGCGTAAGTACTAAGTCAATCATTAGATGATGGCCAGGGATATGCGGAGATGGTGTTAAATGGCGTATGTATGTATCCGGTTAGGAGGGGTTTAGACACGTGCCAGGCACGTGTTTAATCACGTGATAAGCATGCCCTAAAGAGACGTCTTTAGTAATTACGAGGTGACGGCAAGACACTAAAAGTCTCTCAGTAGATGACTTGGCATGAACCATTTCACGGAGCTGCATGAAACCTAGGGTTAGGTTTGAATTGAACGTCGAAAATGGACCCAACTAAGTGTCCGGATAAGAGAGGTTCGGATATGAGAGACTCCAGGCACGTGCGTTGCACGTGTGTAGCCATAATAACAACACCGTGGACATTCTTTGTCTGGCAGCTGTTCGACTATCCTGCTCTGATGAACAGATAGTCAGTGACTTGTCGTTATTGGATTGGTGTCACGTGAGGCGGATCACGTGACTTGTCCCGATATATAGATCGCAATTGCTCCTCAAGTACAACATCATGTCCACGTTCACACAAATCCGTACCAAAGCCGTGGCTCTTGAGAAGCAGACGGAGGCGCTTTTAGCGCAGCTTTCCAAGATTGCCAGTTCTGCTGGCGCCGTCGAGACTCCCGAAGAGACTTCCATTCGGACTTCCATCAGCGACATTCTTACATCTCGCGACGACACGGTGGCGCAGTTAGGCCGAGCCGCCGCTACAGAGGCTCCACTCCCGACTTCGAAATCCCAGCAATTACAGCGTCATCGTGAAGTTTTGCAGGACCACCGGAGCAGCTTCTCCAAGATGTGCTCGCGGATTGCTGACGCCAGGAACCGGTCAAACTTGCTTGTTGATATCCGGTCCGATATCACTGCACATAAGCAGCGGGACAATGTGGGGAATAAAAATGGCGGACCAACGAATGCTGATGATTATATTCTTGATGAAAGAAGAAGAGTGGACTCGGCTAATTCTTTTGCTGACCGACTTCTTCAGTCTGCTTATGAGACACGTGACGAGCTCAATTCGCAACGGGCACGTCTTCTGAATGCTACTCTTGGGATGCAATCTGCACTCCAACGAGTTCCTGGAATCAACGTGTTGATTTCAAAGATCAATACTCGTCGGAAACGTGATACCTTGATTCTTGGTGTTGTTATCAGTGTGTGCATTGTGGGGTTGTTTATGTTGGGGTAATCACTGGGCATTGGACCCGTGCACTAGAGACAAACCGGTGCACCAGAGACACATCCGTGCACCAGAAGTGCATGGGGCATAATCTGAAACACCAGGGAATTCTTCTCTTTCGTTGTTAATTTTTGGGATTTCTACATCTACAATTCCATCATGGACGACATGTCGTGTCAGATTTTGCAACTTCGGTTGCGGAGAATCGAGCAGCTCAACGAGAAGCTCACAGATGCTTTTAAGAAAGAACGGATCCCTGCATCTCAAGCAGCCACTCTAATTATAGAGAGTACTCAAGAAACTCGTGATCCTCTTATTCCCAGCATATGGCAAGATTCCTCCCGGTCAACGAAATTTCACAAACATCAACTCGAACGGAATATTCGTCCAGATAAAGAGTGTTGCTCCATTCAGTAAAGGGCACGTGATACACATGAGAGGATTAACTTTAATCATCGAATTATCAAATCATCAAATTATCAAATTATAACTTCATTCATCCCCCAAGTTGTTTCTCCCCCTTTTCATCTACCTTGACCTGCCGGAGATGCTCAACCGATTCTCCTCCTAATGTATAGTCCAGTTTCTTCTCATCTTCACCACACCCACAATCGTAATCCTCCAAAATGGTGGTACAGTCATATTGGGGTTTCTTCAACTTTTCGTTGACTTTATTATGAATATCACATCCCCAAAGTGCAGCATTCTTTCTGCTGCCAACTTGTGGAGGGAATTTAGCAAGTAGTTTTTGGAAATGACGTGCACAATCTCCACAAGGATAAACTTGAGCAAATAAATGAATGTACTGCTTTAAAGTACTCCTTTCTTGATCTGTTGGTTTATCCGGATATCTAGCCAAAACTGTATGGAAAAGGTGCCAGGCAGAATTTCCTAATTGGGCCTTCAAAGTTTCATTTGCCATTTTCGGCATAAATGGAGTTTCTGTGTATTCTCCTTGATTCTCCAGGTGAGAATAACCGGACTTGGTACCTCCTTGAGGCTCTACTTGGAGAGAGTTGCCTCTATCGGCCATTATAGGCAGACTCTTCATATTGACAGGAACGGCTGATCCAAGAGAGCTTGTATCACCAGAAGCAATAAAGTATACGGAACATGCCACTATGAAAAAGAGACATATAGCCAAAACTGGTTTTCGTGTATGAATCATGGGAGAAAACAACAAGAAGTATGTAGATAAGAGAAACGTTGATGAATTTTTGTTTAATTAGTGACAGTACTGCATATAAATGCTCACCCCACTTAACGTATGATTTCCTTCACTTTCTAATGAAGGAACGTACTCAGTAATTAAGGCGTCTAGGCTGCCTTCTTGACGGTGGTGGCAGCGTCCAAAACACCAGGCAAAGGGTCGCTGCCGATGGAAACAAGGAGTTTAACACCACCAACAAGTGCAGCTGTTAAAGCCACCGATGTCCATAACAAGAGATGTGCAGAAGAGGAAACATCTTTTCTTCCACAGTTGTAGCCGGTCCATTTGGTGGTTTTGCTCTTTTCTTTGTTGAAGCTGGCTTTGCAAACACACTGCCAGCATCCTCCTTGAAGCTTCTTGCATTCACCATGGCCACTGCACTGACCAGTAGACTCTCCACAAGCTTCTTGCGATGAGAAACATGCAGAATCAGAAGATGCTCTTTTAGAAAACAAAGAAAACACTTCTTCCAACTCACGTCCCCGCTTCTCCAAGTGCTCCAGTTGAAGTACTCCATTGTGGTGTTTCTTATGGTGGTGCACGGGTTTGACGACCAAAGTGACGTCAAAAGTGTTCTGGAGTGCCTGGACCACATCCACCACTGCTCTCCTGGCCACCTTATATGAGGTAGCGTCTGTGCCGAGTTTACGGGCCATAGACACCAATGAGTGCACTTCAGCAAACACAACAGTATCCTTCTCCACAACAGCACCTTTGAGATGAGACAACGCCACAATGTCATTGATAAAGTGCTTATCGTTGATATGGGGCACACGTGAATCCTTCAAATCAAGGTTGATGGTCCCCTGTGCACCGATTTGCCCACCTCTACCGGTAAATTTGCTCCATGACGCCACCATCTTGTCTTCAAAGTCCACAAAGTGCTCACGCAATTTATCCACAGACTCGGCATTTCCAACAGCAGAGATCTCCTTGCTTAAATGGTGTGGATGGCTCATGTGCAAGAGTTTATGGCCAGGGCCACCGTGGCCAATATAAAAAGTAGGAGTCTTCTTCTTCATCAAAGCCGCTGGATCCTCAGTGGTGATCACCGAAACCAATAGCTTGGGTTTGTCTGTCAGACAAGATGATTTAGAAAGCTCGTTGATATCCTGAAGATCTTCATCGTCGATGGCAATATCGTCGGCCAAATTCATCTTATCCGCAAGGTACAATGTACCGGCATGTTTAGAAACATGAACAGGATAATGGTTTAAAGGAACTTCACATGAAAGATCATAAACGGCAGCTGGAACTCTCAGCGCACCAACAATTGCTGCTAGCAATAACAGCCCCACGGCGGAGAACTTCATGGTGTTGATTGATTGTATTCGTTGTGAGAATGAATATATCTGGGTTATATGCAGGCACCCATACATCTGCAGTACTGTGACTCTAACGATGACGCTACGATGATGGACCTCAATGAATTAAAGGAAGATTTCCTCCTTTAACAAGATCCTTTTACCTTGTGCTTGCTGATTACTCGAGATACTGTAAGACAGTCTATTCCACCGCTACATGAATTAGGTAACTGAAGATGCGGTAGCTCAATGGCAGAGCTTTTGATTCCAAATCAAAGGGTTGCAGGTTCGATTCCTGTCCGTGTCACTTTTTGTTTTTTTGTACGAGTAAAAAATTCACTGCGGAGAGGTGCGTTCAGATAGGGGTGAAAGACTATTTTTATATTTATTCGAATATCTTCATGAAAAGATTCAGTCTTGAATTTATCATCATCTGCACATCACGCCCCACACAAAACGCTGAAAGGCCTCTTTCAGAATTTTATGTGAGAAGAAGTAATTGTTAAAATCAGTGTGTTTTTTTTTTTTTTTCTTCAAATTTTTCTTTCTACCCTCAAAGCGGGTAACCCCATCCAAAGCTTTATTGGGGTACATGGAATATAAAAAGAATACAGACTATAGAGACAACAGACTATAGAGTGTTCAGAGAAGAACAGAAATATAGAGCACTATAGGAATACTCACAAATAATTAATTGCCGGAAAGCTTGGGCTATATTGTTTTATTATGGTACTGCATTTAAAGCACTCAAGTGATGACAACACCGCGGCAAGAATGACATTACCTGAATAGGAAGGACATATTGGGCCATTTTTTGCCTGAAATTTTCGAAAAACATTCTAATTTTTTCCCCTCTATCGGTTGCCCCAACCTTGGGAAGTTAAGAAAAACAAAAATGATGCTAGAGGAAGCTGTACGTGGTGACTTAGTAGACCATTTGCACCCAAGGAAACTCGCAAGATTATGTAATCAGGCACCTTGGGAAGTGTGAGATTATGTAATCAGAAAACAACGGAAATATTCATAAGTTGAAGTCGTTTTAGAGGCTTATTTTGTACTTAGTAGGTTTTCACTTATTTTATTTACAAAGTTTAACAAATTGAGTTCAGTACTTAAGGATATACTGGCTGGTGTACTGGCTGGTGTACTGATGTAGAATACATAATTGCTAATTTTTTGGGAATAGAGGATGGACTTTACATAATTACAAAGCAACCAAAATGACCAAAATGAAATACAATCATACAACATTTTCGATGAGCAATAATTGAGGCTAGGTATATTGTGGCTAAGAGGAAAAGAAAGAAAAATTAAATTTGCAATTAAAATATACAAATTTATATACAAAAGTGGATATATATATATATATATATATATATATAGGTAGAAATTGTATAAAGGTAGAAAGTATATATAGGGAAAATTATATGTAGAAGTTCAGAATAGAAAGGGAGGCAAAAATTAAAATGTTTGTTAAATAATAGTAAATTTAAATAATCGATTGTTCCGAATGCCCGGTTTAGCGAACTCGGACTGTGGCTAGAAATCGGATTTGTTCCCTATATTAAATGCAGGATAAAGAGATAAGGATCACGGTTTGCCATCATAAGGATGCGATAAACATATGTTCCGCGCTGTGTTCCCAGCTCCATATAAGTACCAGCTACATTTAATCGACACAATTATTTAATCGACACGACAAATTAATCAACTCAATACTGCAATTATCAACTCAAGAATCGACTCAAAATCATTTCAATAACTCAATAATTACTCAATAATCACCCACAATCAAACAATAACTCAATAATCACCCAACAATCAAACAACCCCTAAATATGGCGTTCAATCCAGCATTCGAGCCCAGAAGAAGGGCTAGTATTCGTCATACAGAGACTGAAGATAATGAAAGTCTTCTCTCAGAAAGTCAATCTTCATGGGTTGTTTTTAATCCTGCTGATAGACTTGATCATGATGTTCTTCTGTTTTCTACAACAAATCCTCTTACTACAGATAATTCAGAACAAGCAGCAGACGCGGAAACATCCGAAGAAGAAGAAGAGGAAGAAGACGATGATGAACTTCTTGATGAAATGCATTCACGACTTTCATCTAAAATAGATAAGTGGCAGAATTCTACTGACGCTGCTGTTTCTGACAATATTGCTCTGTGGGACTTGGATTCGGACCTTGTGGCCCAACTCCTTGATACCTCCATCTTACGCAAAGTGCCAGCATTTTATGGTGACCATGTCTTTGACGGAATGTCCAAAGCAGATTATGCCCGTTTTAAGCGTGCCAGTTCACTTCTTTCTCGTCTGCTTACAAGAAAAGGAGCCAAATCTGTGGATAAACAGCTACTATCACGTCTTCTCCATTTGCTTTCATGGCAGAATCTCCTAAATACTTCGGGTTCTCTTGTCAACGATTACATTGCCAATACTTTGGCTCGCACTTCTCTATCAGATAGCCCTTTACCACCATTTCGTGATGTTGAACTCTCCGATACTGCCACTTCTTCTTCATTGGTCATCTGTGGAGGTTCCTGGAACGACATATAGCATGTACATTTGAAGTACTTATCACTGTAGTATAGTTGTATAGTGTAGTATAATATTTAGTACACTATGAGCATCACACGACGTCGTGTGTTTACCAGTACACGCGGAATAATCGCCATCAAGTGACCGCGTCTTAATTCAAAACATCCACACCAAACAATTCCCAATGCTTTCCAGAAACGCCACTCGCGGATTCTCCATGTCCGCTAAACGCATGGACTTTGCTAGAATGCAATTGCACGGTCGTCTTGCCAACGTTCAAGAAAGAGAAACCAAGGATGGTACTCCTTTTGTTCAGTATGGTCTTGCAGTCAACAGATTTGCTCCTAAAGAAGCCGAGGAGGGCAAGAAATACGTCACTGATTGGTACAACGTTTCTGTTTTTGACCCTAAGCAGCTCAATTTCTTCCGCAGTCAACCAAAAAACGGTACTCCTCTTTTCGTCGAAGCTGACATCACCCAGAGATTGCTTGCTGATGAAGAAGGCCAAACCAGAATTGTCACTTCTTTGAAGCAAACCAACTTTGACCTCGTGCGTTCTTCAAGAAAGGAAGGTGCCGAATCTGATGAGCACGCCGAGTAGTGCCAATTTTTCACTTCTTATATGTTAAATTAATCTTCACAGCTAGTAATTGGGTAGTCATTAGCAGAGATCTCGCCAGAGATCTCTGCCAAGTAAAGATCCCTGTTTAGATCGGAGATCTCGCCAGAGATCTCTATCCGAGATTCCTGTTTAGATCCGAAATTCCTGTTTAGATCCAAGATCTCTGGCGAGATCTCTAGCGAGATCTCTGCCTAATAAAGACCCTCGGCCAGGGCTAATTCAATGGCGTAGCCGACAGTCAATTTCACGTGCTCCTTGATATGATCAAAGTCCAACCGGTCAATAGTGTCCATGGTCAGGTGAATATGTTTAGCGGTATATTTGAACTCACTTTCAATCAAGAAACTGGCTGGATACCCATTCTCTAGAGCAGAAGCATGATCTGAACAGGCATAACCGCACTCGGTCTCATGGTAAGGAATACCACAATAAGACAGAACGATCAATTTGATAAAGTCGTTGAGTCTGACTGAAGTATAATCAGAGATCAACCCAAAATGAGGTTCCACACCTTTATCTTTTGTACCGGCAGAATACCCAGTCATATCTTGTTGGAGCATGCCCACCACGGTGGCGTTGGCAGCATAGAGTCGTGAAAACACGTCCATAGAGCCAAGCAAGCCTCCTTCTTCAGCAGAGTAGTAGTGGAATTCCAAGGTGTTATGGGGCACGAAGGAGCCGTTGGAAATGGCAGAAGTCACGAGACGCAACGCTTCTAGAGTAGTCACTGTACCAGAACCGTCATCGTCGGCACCAGGAGCACGGAGCAAATTGGGGAATAATAAGTTGATGGAATCCTGATGAGCACCAACCACCACTTTATCTTGGGAAACACCGGGGATAGAAACCACAATAGAGTATTGATCCCAGCCGTTATGGTGGATTTTGGAAACGTTGACGTCAGAAAGTGGCTCAATAATGTTGTTGATGGTGGAGTAGAGCCAATTAGCGCTATCGACGCCAGTTTCTGACTTATAGTAACGAGTATAGAAGGAGGAGAAGTTGGCCAAATTAGACCGGACCAAATCTATATCTATTTCGTCCAAAAGAGGCTCCACTATGGCCCTCTGGCTGGCTTCTGAGGGGTACTGATAAGTTGGAATAGGTTTCTTAATAGAATCAAATTGTTTGGCGAACCAGGATAAAACACCCTTTTGACCAGTAGCAGCAACATCTCCATGAGCCATAGCATCTTTTAAAGATTGACGATATTGAGCGGTATAATCGATGAAATGACCTCCATTTCGTCTCATTGCTAATTTTCCTGCTTCTGTGGTATGGAAGAATCCATTTTCTGTTTTCACGATTCTAGTATCATCATCTAAAGGACCATCAACATTAATGGGGTTTTCATTGCGCCATTGTGGGAACACCAACGCCTGCGCTGCAGAAATGGCTAAAAGAATGGAAAGTTTCATTGTAAAAGAAAGTATTGATAAGAAAAGGCTCCATTTTGTTATCTCGGGTGAACAAACGCGTGGTGCACGGGTGTAGGAAAGGAACAGTGGGCATTTAGAAGGAGACTTCAAGGAAATAAATAAGTGAACGACAAGAGTCAAAGAGAAAGTAATCAATTTACTGCATGAAATTGACTGGTTTTTGTTTTGGTGAATTCTAATTAAACGACGAATAATTCATACTTGTACAATCTATTATGCTTGAAGAGAAGTTAAATTAGATTAGCAAATATGGTCAATAGATCATGCATGAATTATGGTAAAGTAGGTTTCGCCAGTCATATTTTCAAGTGGATTTGTGAATAGTTTGGTTAAAGATAGTAAAGCAAGGAGGTTTTTGCAACCATTCTAACATCCGTACATCTTTGGAGACATCCGTACACCAGCTTAGTTGGGATCCTCATGGAGTCAGCAAAATTGTCTACTTATTCTTCTACAAAGAGCTTGGACATAAATCATTTTTGAATGATTCACTCAAAATACATAGCTGCATTCATATAAAGATCTTAATAGTACTTTTTCGTGATTACGTAATCAGTTTCTAGTAAACATCCGTACACCAGCTTAGTTGGGGTGTTCATGGGGTCAGCAATTCTTTCCATTTTTTCTTGCATTATGATATTAAAGATTGAATGTAGCTACAATCAACACTCAGAATGCATAAATGCGCTCATAATTAGAAAATCCGTAATATTCATTGCTGGATTACGTAAGCACAATTACGTAATCAACAAAATACACTCGTACACCAGCTTAGTTGGGGTATTCAGGAGGAACCATATTTATGCAATTATGGTTCTATCTAGAATTTAGAGATAGTTTGTCGACCTAGTAAGGCCAACGTAATTTTTGACTGTATTCAAAGTTGAAGTATCGTGGTGATTATACCTGATTACGTAAGCAATATTTGTTAGGTTTTCAAGGGAAAGGAATATCGTATGTTATACGGTAGATCTTAGAAAATGGTCCAAGAATCAGTACTAAAAGGCCCCTTGATTCATCAATTCTCTATATATATTACGATTATGTAGGTGTGCTTACGTAATCTGCATCAAAACTCGTACACCAGCTTAGTTGGGATGTTCATGGGGTAATGCCCAACTGTTCTTGTATTCTGAACTTGGAAATTACCATGGCTCTATGCTGACAAGCACGACTGTATTAATATCTAAAAGATTGGTAAGTTTAACTACAGATTACGTAAGCAAGATTACATAATCAGCTCAGACATTCGTACACCAGCTGAGTTGGGGTCTTTCGGGTGTAAGCACTGTGTACTGAACCATAGTAGATAACTAATGTTTTAAATAGTACTGGGATAAGATCCGAAGGTCATAACGTCTTGTAAAAGTCAGCCTTCTGCTTTAAGTAAGCTTGATTATGTAATCAAGTGAGACCCATACACCAGCTTGATTGGGGTCTTCTGGGGGAATACAATAAACATTTGAGTAGGTATCCAGGAAATTAGTGTAACGTAGAGATAAAAAAGGTCACCAGAATGCATAAATGCAATAATATTGTATTTTTTCAACAATTTTATTCAAGATTATGTAATCGGATTACGTAATCAAAATGAGGGTTGATTCATTGGTCATTAAACTTCTTAGAAAGATGAATTTAGAGCCTAATAATATGTGCAATGCTCTCTGCTATACCGTATTCTATTATACGTATTCTATTATAATATAGTATAATATTATATAGTATAGTAGAGTATACTATAGTAGAGTATACTATAGTATGGTTTGGTAGGGTACAGTAGTCTATGAGAAGGTCGTGCGCGGCCAGTAACTTTTTTTCGTAAACAGTGATCTCATTAAAACTATATAAGTATTTCTGAGCCAATGAGTCTTTTGGCGTCGATCCTCCCTGGAAGATCCGGTCATAATGACCATTCCAATTCCAAGGATTCAATTGCCACCGGAGCTGCCAGGTTTATTTCTCCCACTATAAAGCCATCGGTGGATCCACTGTCCATGGTTCAATTACAACAATCTCAGCATCATCACCAACAAAATCAACAAAATCAGCAAAACAACCAATCAAACTATGATTTTTCCAATCAATCAGCGTTGGATTCCCGCTCGGCCATGTCGCAACGGTTCTTACTGCCTCTTGTTCTTGATTCAGTCAATGAGGTGAGTTATAAAGTGAATGTTCCCAATTTTGAGAATCTACCGCCTTTAAGACTTGGTTCTAAATACATCAGTGACCTCATCAGCATCGATTCTATTACTCCAGCCGATTTGTACAGCCCGACATATCTAAATAAATCGTCTGGTTTGGATAATTACTACTTTGATAACGAAAACGGGTTGGGCAATTTCTCCCGTTTTGAACGTGTTTCTCAGGTTGAATTGCCCGATAAATTCTTTGAGGAGACGAATTTGACCCAATGTTCTACTGCAATGGGACTCTTCCCTGAGATCTCTCGTTCCTGGATTGCTGTTGATAACAAGCTCATCTTGTGGAACTACTCATTGCCTCAATCTTCATTTAACAAGTCTGCTCAATTTACTACAATTGATCAGATTCGCCACGCCATCACTGCGGTTAAACTCGTTACTCCAAAGCCCGGTGTGTTCGTGAAAGACGTCAATTACTTGCTTCTCATTGCCTCCACTATGGATATTCACATCTACGTGGTCAAGTACAACCAGGCCCAGAACAACTTGGACATTTTCAACCCAAACCTCTCTGTTTCTGTGCATGGGCTTCTGGTGAACAATTTTGCCTTTGATGAGTCTACCCGTGACATTTACTTCTCTGCTGATGGCGATGGTGTCAATGTATGGCGTCTTGATTACCACTCTAACGCTTCCTTCATCAAGAATAAATGTGATAAGGTTTGTTTGACCAAGACTGGACTTTCTTCTGTTCTCCCAATTGGGAAACTCTCTGGTTTTGATATCTTCAACTCAGACCATAATGACCCCTCGCTGAAATTGAAGAGCTCTTCTGGTGCACATTCTGCTGCTGCCTCAAGCAACGGATCAGGAACCGCGGTTGTTCCTGAATCGCTTGTTCAGCTTGAAATCGACTCCTCCCGCAAAATCTTATATACGCTCTCCAACAAATCTGTCATTCGATCCTACAGATTGAGCGCTAACCAGGAACAATTCTCTCAACATTCGGTGTTGACGCCTTCGGAGATCTTCAAATCGGTGTCGATGATGTTCACCGATTACGCCAACATCAAGTCGCTCCTGAAGTTCCGCATCGTCAGCATTCAAAGCATTTCTACTGAAGAGTCCTCTCACGTGCTGCTTATTGCCATCACCAACTTTGGTTTCCGTGTTTATCTTAAACTTGGTGCCACTACATCCTTTTCTTTCATGTCTGCAGCGGCTCGTCCAGCTTCTACATCATTGAAACTTTCCTTGGTGACACTTCGGTTCCCTCCCTCTGAGGAAGTCACCAATATGAACCCTGAGCTTGACTCATACACGAGAATCAAGCAATATGTTGCTCAAATGGTGGCTAATCAGCAGAACTCCACGCTTCTTAAGAACACAAAGTTTGCTAAGATCATTAGTCCTGGTGTTTTCCTTGCTGTTAAACGTACCAAAGGCTCAGACAAGTTGTTTGTTAGTTCCACCAATTATGGTTTCCTTAAACGTAACAGCAAACTTGTGGAAGATGCCGAATTTGTGAAAATGGGATCCTCTTCTTCCAATTCTGCCGCTGGCGGTGCCCCAGTCTATATCCACGAGATTGTGCAGTTGACGCCATCTATGAATGCTACCAATACACCAAATGGATACGCTAATATCCTTGCATCGCAATACACGAAGAAGCCACTTCAGTTTGCCGTTTTGACTAATTACGGAATATCCGTGTACCAATTCCGTACATCGGACCAAATCTTAGGGTCGTTGAAGGATGAAGTGATTGAGAATTTCATTGAGGAAAATGGCTACGAAGAGACATGCTCAACGCTTCTATACTTGTCGTGCTCTTACGGCAGCTACAACAAGAAGGATTTGTTCAAACGCAAGGCCCTGCTTCTCTTCGCTCATGCCGGAAATAACGCCCGACTTGTGGAAAATACGTCCGGTTCGGGCAGTGTTGTACAGCCGCAATTGCAACCATTGGACTCCTCTCATAAAATGATCGAGCAAGTGGTGTTAAGTGACCGGTTCTACGGCACGTGTCTTTTGGTATCACGGTTATTCCGGGACCATTGGAACAAGAAAGTGTTTGTGGCTTTCCCACATGTCAAGGTTCTTCCTAACGGATCCGTGGAGACGCTGTCATTAAAAGAGGATAATTTGGTGCTTCAATCGCTTTCGGTGACTAAAGAACAAGTTGAGTACTTCATTGGGTCAGTGTTTGTACTTCTTGAATTTCTTAACGAAAACCATAGCGAGATCCCCGGTCTTAATGCCCCAAGTTACAGCTCAGATCCTTCCAAAATGGAAAGTGAAGTTTGCATGAGAGCAGAGCATATCGCGTTTACTTCAATGGTTCGGTCGCTTTCTTCGATCAAAGAAGCGTTATCGTTTTTGATGGTGCTTTTAGAGGAGACTCAGAAAGATCAGAACGATTTCAACGAAATTGTCAAGTACCTTTCAGTGACCAATCAGGTGAACTTCTTATCATTGACATTCAAGGACTTGTTGTTGCCCACACAAGAGGTTAAGGGCTTAATCAAGGACCTTTTATCGTCTATCATCAACAAAAACATCGTCAAAGGCGGGTCTATTGACTTAATTGCGTCTTCTTTACAAGATAGGTGTGGGTCTTTTTGCTCCAGCGATGATGTTTACATATTCAAAGCGCTTGAAAACTTGACCAAGGCAAAGAGTATCGGTAATCGGGATAACGAGCTTAAGAACAACTGTCTTTCCAACGCCGTTAAGTTGTTCGAACAAGCCAGCGATTCGCTTTCATTGGAGAACATCGAGAATTCCTTGGATATCATGCTTTCATTGGAATTTTATACCGGAGCAGTGGAGTTTCTTCTTCGATTGGCTAAAAGATGCTGCGGAATCACTTCTACGCAGTCGTCACTCATTCTTTCCACGGCTGGTGGTGACGCTTCTGGAGACGCATATAAGGAGAAGATTTCAGAAAACGATAAGAAGCGTGTTCGTCTTTATGATCTCGTGTTCAAGATTTTAACAAGACTTGATGTTCAGGCTATGAAATTAGCCGAGTCAGGTAATCAGATGGCCACTAATGAATTCATGGATGTGAGAGATGCAACTTACGACACGTGCTTTGCTTCTTCAGATAAAGCATTCCACTTTGAATTTTACCAGTGGTTCATTAACCAGGGCTACAGTGAGAGACTTTTGGATGTGAAAACGCCATTTATTTTACCGTTTTTGGAAGAAGTGGCCCAGAAAGATCTTGGGTTAAGTCAACTCTTATGGCTTTACAACGCCAAACGTGAGAATTACTTCGACGCTGCTCGGTTCTTGTATACACTTTCCATTTCCGATTTTACCCTCACACTCGAGAAGCGGATTGAGTTCCTTTCACGTGCCAACGGTTTTTGCAACTGCACGTGTCCACCAAGTTTACGACAGGAAATGATTCATCTTGCCGGATTAGTCAATGAGCTTTTTGAAGTTGCCAATGTTCAGTTGGATTTGGTTAACACTATTGGTCGAGATGAGCGGATTTCTCCTGATAACAAGAAAGTGGCACGTGAAGCTTTAAATGGCAAGATCCTTACTGCATCTGAACTTTTCAACGGCTACGCAGATCCATTGGGTTATTATGATATTTGTTTTGCCATTTTCAAGATCTCTGATTTCAAAAACCCCGATGAAATCTTGAAAAGATGGGAACTTTTCTTTGAAAAAATCTATCATGATTTTGACACCGCCAATAAAACCTCAGCTCCACTTTACTCATTAATTGCAGAAGCTTTTGTTCCAGTTGCTACAAAATTGGTTCCAAACGACGTGGTTTTGCCCGTGGATCGCTTAATGCAACTTTCATGGAAACATATCGCCGTTGCCGATGAAAAACCTCCTCAAGGTGCACTTGTGGATATGTTTTTAAGAGCAAAAGTGGCACCGGAAAAACTATACACTACAATGAGGTCACTAATTGAACATAATAGTCATGAAGCTCATCGGGGATTTAATCATGTTCTCCGAACTTCTGAAATGCCCTACTTCATTCGGAAATGGTACGCTTCTGAAAGATCCCTTCGTGATTCCATTTCTCCTGAACAAATTGCTCAGATGAATGAATATTCCCTTGAATCTGACCCTTTGGCAAAGCATGTTCGAATGAATGCCTCTTTTATATAGCTAATTTAGAAGTCTGATTTACGGATTCCATTTACGCTAATAAATCAGAAGTCTTCTTAGTGTATCAATCTTTCTATAGTATCCTTTGATAATATATATAAATCAGTACATCCCTAGAAATATATGTATATATACATATATATATGTATATATATCTTTACACTTTATCTTTATGTCTTTATATCTTTATCTTAATCTTTATCTTTATCTTCGTATCTTCATCTTTATAGCTTTATTTCTTTATCTTTATATCGTCATCTTTATATCTTTATCTTTATATCTTTATACATACATTTTTCTCTTTATAAATGATAATATTAAATAAAAGGTATCCAAAGCTCGGTTATCATCTAAACGGTCCTTTTTAAAGTCAACTGAGATTTGTATTCACCCAATGAGTTGAAATTTACATGAACATTGTTTCCCATTTACTTTCTATCCATTTCCTTCTTTCCTTGATTACATAAGCATAGAGTGATGATTACATAAGCACAGTTAAGTTGATTACGTAATATAGTGGTATAAGATTTGCATTAATTTTATCACCTCCGCCGCTTTATGATTTGACCATTTCAGTTCATCTTATATCTCTAATATACAAATACTATATCTATATACTATATCTATATACTATATCTATATACTATATCTATATACTATATCTATATACTATATCTATATACTATATCTATATACTATATCTATATACTATATCTATATCTATATACATATACTATATACATATACTATATACATATTAATATATATCGTAAGTACACTTCTTATTGTCTTTGTATCCATAAAATCTAGACTTTGGTTTTCTAATATTTGTGGTTTTGTGTTGTGTAATGGACAGCGTGTTGGATTTCGAACTGGTTTCCCTATATTTACTGAATGCTTGATTTCTAATTCTAATATACTATGTTTTCTAATTCTAGTATACTATATTGATTTCTATATTGATTTCTATATTGATTTCTATATTGATTTCTATATTGATTTCTATATTGATTTCTATATTGATTTTTATAATGATATCATAGAAGATTCAGATTAATACCTATATTGATTTATATTGTATTCTATACTATGTCCTATTCTGGTTTCTACTATGTGTTCTAATAGATACTGATGTATATACTGGTTTCTGACTGAATTCTATATTTTCATATTGTTTCTAAAGAACTTTATACTTAAAAAACAAAAGAAATCATTCTATACTGAGCCTCTATTCTAAATATACTATATTGTATACTGTTTCTATGTTCCTCTAGTAATCTCTAACTATATTATCAATTCCTATAATATAATGTCATCCGTATAATTCTATAAGATTCTATTACTTATATACTACATTATTTCATACTAATTCTACTATATATTCTAATGCTCATGTACATGTTAAATTTCTAGTCTACTATATAGTAATATATTGCTTTCTAAGTGTGTATACTGTATTCATATTGTGCTTTAGAATAATATATTATACCTAATATTAAGGTAAATACTTTGTTAATAAATATTAAATTATACTATAATCGCATACCATCACTAGTATGCTCTTAAGAAGGACTTATATATCATGTAATCTTTATATATCATGTAATCATAATTCATATATTCGTGTACATTCTAAATTTTAGATTCTATACATTAATAGTATCTGTAGTATTACACCTGTATTATACGAAATTGTCAATATACTAGCAAATGATAATAATCAAGAACATTTTTGTAGATATTCCCACTATCAATTCCAAAATTCTTAATCAGCTTATTACGATTCTACAAAGAATACAATCTTTTAAGAACTAAATGGTGATTTTCGTATATTCAATACTTCACATATTATCATTGTATGTCTTTCTTAAGCAGTATAATGATATTAATGTATATAGTAATAGAGCCAAACTTATACATTACTAGTATCTATCATAATCGGATTAATCACAATCTTAAAACCAATTTGGATTCCACATTGAAGTCGGTATTATACTATTAAGTCATTTTTTAATCATGAATGTTCCTGTTTTCTAAATTGACCTTTATACTATTTTCATTTTTTCCAAAGAAATCGAATATTAGATTACCTTAGCAATTTAGACTGTTCTTATACTCACAATTATATTTATACTATACTATACTATACTATACTATACTATACTATACTATACTATACTATACTATACTATACTATACTATACTATACTATACTATACTATACTATACTATACTATACTATACTATACTATACTATACTATATTATACTATACTACACTATACTATACTATACTATACTACTATACTAATATACTACTATGTACAAACTTTTATTGCTGAAATTAATACAACAATTAATATCATCATGATATTCTTGATTTTATATGAAAATGATTCATTTATGTATACTAATAATATTTGAATATATATAGTCAACTTAAGTGGAAAACTAATACAATTCATCAGTATACAATACTTATATAAGTGACTTCTTAAACACATGTAAATTTCATATCCATCAATTATCTTATAATTTTAATTTAGAAGTATAAATACCACATTATACTATTTTATAACGGGTATATGCAGGACGCTGTAAATATTAAGTACTTCACCTCAAAAGAAAAGACTCTAAAACCATTGAAATACTCCTGAAACGTTCAGAATTTTAATGATGCTAATTACAAGGTATTCTCTTGTTATTTGGCTCATTTTGCTGAGGGCATGGTTGTCCTGGGGTAAGCTGGTGTACGGGTGTATCTGATTATGTAAGCATAAAAAGGAATATGACTACTACACAAAGTGGTGTCCGTCTTATAGACGGCATTATATGTAGACAATTATACTAGAGGGATTTATACCAGGGAACTTTATAATGAACTATATTTAATGATGCCAAGAATTATACAAAGTATTATAAAATATAATGAAATAGTAAACGATGCTAAAATATTATATACTATACTACACAATATAATGTATAGTATACTACAAACTATGATACTGAATTTATTGTATTTCTAAGTATACTTAAGCATAAATTCACAATACTATTATACTATATTATACTATATTATACTATATTATACTATATTATACTATATTATACTATATTATACTATATTATACTATATTATACTATATTATACTATATTATACTATATTATACTATATTATACTATATTATACTATATTATACTATATTATACTATATTATACTATATTATACTATATTATACTATATTTGGTATATAGTATTATATAAGATTCTTTAGTGATGATGGATAATAACAATACCATGATATGATGTAATGGGTATTCAAGAAACTGTACTCAGATATAAGATCATCAATCAATATAAATATAAATGGTCGTAGATATGTTAAAAGATTATAAAGAATATACTGCCGTTTTTGGTGGATATGAGATTATTCACCGAATCATAAGATTTGACAATAAAAAATCGATCCCACAGATAATACGGAAAACATTTATTGAACTGGAGTCTTTAAATCTAGTGCTAAACATTTGTTCCTTTGTAGTATCAAATATTAATATTGTGATGTGTGATGTTAAATACTTATATCATTTAAGTGTGTAAATTCTAGTATACTTTAGTTTTTGACTTAAACATTATTATAATCAAAGATTTCAATTTTAGTAATCTTATATCAATCTTCTTTAGTAAATGACTAGTTTTAGGTATCTGAGTTTTGGATAATAAAAAGAAGCATTGGTATTATATTGAATACTGGTTTATTACAACATTTGATATTCATTGTGCAATATTAATACTATGGTTTTAACATAATATTCTATTCTCTAATAGTATGTAGAGCATGTATAGTATAGTATGTATAGTATAGTATGTATAGTATAGTATGTATAGTATAGTATGTATAGTATAGTATGTATAGTATAGTATGTATAGTATAGTATGTATAGTATAGTATAGTATAGTATAGTACAGTATAGTACAGTATGTATAGTAGTATAGCAGTATAGTATGTATAGTAGTATAGTAGTATAGTAGTATAGTAGTATAGTATAGTATGTATATTCTATTGGTAAATATGAATCTCCAATATTTCTATATCTTCATGATAATTCATAAAAAGTACCCTTTTGAGAGTCGAACCGGGAATCCAAAAGCAGATGATCAGAAGGACGCAAAACATTAGCAGGCGGATCGATGGGACGATTAGAAAGAAGTGGAAGAAGCCCATCGACTATAAGAGAGACAGCATTTTCTTCTGCACCACGAGGCATGATTACGTCAGCACGTTCTTTAGTAGGGAAGATATAATCACTCATTTCTTGCTTGGATCCATGGAGGTAGGTATTAATGACGGAATCGAGCAGAGCACTAGGATTTTCCGAAAGTACATCACGACGGATCCATCGGATTAACCTTGTATCAGCATCCCCGCTTATAAACACCTTGATATGGGATAAGTCAAGGAGACATTTGTCGTACAAGGCGTAAAGACCATGGACGATGCACACGGTGGCAGAGGAGGCTTGGATGTCGTTTGCCAAAGCAGCAAAGTCAAACCGAGAAGGACGACCCACCACAACTGGTCGGTCAGGGGAAACAGTAATGGCGGAGGTGGCGTTGAGAGATGCGGGGAGTGGGGCAATGGTGGGGTCATGGTGGGACACAAGATAATTTTGCATATCCAAAAGGGACACATTTAATTTCTCTCCACAGGAGCGATGAAGCCGATCACGGATCATTTTTGCGGTCGTCGACTTGCCGGCAGCGTGGCCGCCTCCGATGAGAACGACAACGGGCATCACTGGTTTGGTTCTTTGCGATGGGTTTATAGCGGACCCGTACATCTGATGACTAGGAGACCTAGCGGTCTCCTAGTCAGAACCATAACTCTGGGACTCTATAAACCCAAACAAATGTATTGGGATAGTTTATTTGAATATAAATAGCTTCTCTACTCTTGCAAATAACACATCTGGTGGACTACAATCGAAGAGCCTAGATTTGCACCCGTGCACCAGCCAGACATGACTGCCAGTTTCCCGATAACAATAACAATTAGACCATTCAACCTCTTATGCTTTAAGATTTTACTAATAAAATGAGCTTTAAAATCGTGGACTGATTATCTCCAGGGGGTAATGGTACCCATGACCATATATTATTAAACACCCGTACACCAGTATATAGTGGTAAATTCTGCTCTTCAGTAGCATTCAGGTATATAAGGGGCAGTCTATTACATTCAGAAAGCTTTAAATATTGAATGTAACAGCGTTTCTATAGAATCATCCTGCCGAGAATATTGCAAGGTGCCATTTTCATATTCTCTTCTAAGGACTGTATACAGTATTTTAGTTTTTTAGTATTACAGTATTTGTACCGTTGTACAAATAGATTATGACTGAAGTGTGGCCAAAGGAAGCTCAAATTTACTATATAGTCTATACCAGGTAAGTATTAGCTTTTTGCTTGGAGACGAATGATTGTGATAATGTTTGAAATGGACCAATGTACAGTACCGATAATGGATAAGTTTAGAAGTGGACCACAAGATGTCCACATTTTAGAGTTACAGCAGAATTATATAGATAAAAAAATTTGTATCATGGCTTTTCTGCTTATTTGGGTTATTTATTACTATTTATGTTTTTCCAAACATCAATAATTTTTTATTTACTTTTCCTTAATATATATAAATTTATAGCCCTGAGGTGAAGAACATGTTAAATATATGGAAGTAAATATAGAGCAGTAAACAGCAGTAAATATATGACAATCATTTATATAAAAATTTAGTTTCTCTCTTCTTTTCCGAATAAAATAAGTATAAATACCCCTTTTGAAGCTGCTATGAAAAATTACCGAATATTTCATCCAGGAATGATAAACATTTTGTTTGATGTTATTCTTTTTCTTCAAAATTATATAAACTATTAATGAACTAACATAATAATTAAAAGTGGTAAGAAACGTGTCTTATTTAATTCGTATAGTTCAGTAATATACTTTATAATTTTAGAATTGGTTAATAAATATACTCCTAAATATTATTAAAAGGGACGACGTTTATGAACATATATAATATGTTCATTATTACTATTATTGGACCCGTACCTCTGATGACTAGGAGACCGCTAGCTTTTCTAATCTTTTAAATAAAGTGTCTGCTTGAACTGGAATTGAAGACCTGAATTTGCACCCGTGCACCAGAAGACAAGATTGCCAGTCTTCTGAAAATATAATAAATAGTTCACTCAGTTACTTACTGTCGATAATTTTGGCAATAAAATTTAGGTAATGCTTGGTTATTTTGACTATTTAACCAAACACTGGAGTAATGATACCCATCACCGTAATCCATGTAAACACCCGTACACCAACATATTATGGTGGACATTATGTTGTCTTCAGAGTTGTTCAGATGCCTAAAGTAGAATTTCAAGACAGTAATTAGGTACCGATGATTCCAAGCCAGTCATTATTTAAAAATAAATGACTCCGCTGGGATTATTGCAATGTCTTAAATTAGATATTCTCTGATGTATTATATGCAGTGCCATAATATCAGTATTACAGTTTAGACCATAGTACTATGAGTATATTGTTTACAAATATGGGGTAAAATCTGTATTAGCTATAAGAGTAGACACTAGAGTGATAGTGCAAATTCCAGAAATCAATTCTATTGCATCAACACTCCAAACTTTCATGCCCTTAATAAAACACCCGTACACCAAAGAAGTATCAATCCCGTGAATAACTATCTAAGCAGCATTATCAGTGACATCTTTAGGTTGTTTATTCTGTCTGGTCTTAAGTTTGAACCCGTGCAAATGTATGTGTATAGGAATGAAGTTATAAGAGTGAAGTTATAAAGAGAGCCGGTATAAAAGCAATTGTGAATAATAATGGAGAAAATATATATTATTATATCTTACTCTTAGTAAAGTGCTAACTCATATAAATGCAAATGGATCACCTTTGAAGAATAGAATAAATAATCATGACTTAATACTGGCCTATCCAGCTTTGTTTACAACTTTCAGGAAATCAACCAACATAGATCTGTACCGCTTTTTTCCCATTATATTTATGAAATCTAATCATCACGTATCAGTCCATATAAGGTGTAAGATTCGCTCCGCCAAAGTAGACCCGTACACCAGAGAAGGTGCTTAGAGTAAGATCTTCGATATTGGACAAGAATTCACTATAGAAGAACAAATATGTCTGAGAAAGCTCCCAATGATAACCTATCGTTTTAAAATATATGGTTATATGTAGGAACTTATAACGATAGAAGTTTAGATGGAGTCTTGTAGCATTTGTAGTGTGAAAACCATAATTTGCACCCAATATAGTATTCTGTAGTATTTAGAGTGTTTTGTGGTGTTATAGTATAAATACAATATAAATTAATACATACTTTTATTGTATATCAATAAATCTATGACTGTGCTAATACTTAATGTAGTATACTACGGTATATGATTACTATAGTATTTCAATATAGTACATATACAGTATGTATATACACTATATTAATGTCAATCAGTACAATATGTACTCAATGAATACATAATAGTATTTGAGTAAGTCTATAAAAGAGAAATTACATAGAATAGAGAATATAAAAATACTTAAATACATGAAAAGATCAATATAAGAATTAAGTATCAGTCTCTATTCTCTCTACATCACGTGATCAATTATTCAGACTCATTTCTGACCACACAAGCGTCGGAGAGCCTTCAAAGACCGTGTGGAGGATGTATAGCCCAGAAGGTCTCATATATTTTCGTTTGGAATAGAAGTGTTCCAAAATTGGACGGCGTAATTGTCCCCAACTAAGTGTCCGGATAAGAGAGGTGTGCTACTAAAAGATCCGGATAAGAGGATATAGGGAACCCGTACACCAGGAAAGTTCACCATTTGTATTACTGAGGAACTTTTGATTCAAGGCCTTGGATATTGGACAGGAATATTAGCTAGACAGAAGCAGATAGTAATATATATCCAGGGTCAGTACTCAATTCCTCGGGAAATCCTCCAGCCCTTATAGGCCTGGAGGATTGTCTTTGCACCCGTACACCAGAACCCCATCGCAGCATACTCTTCCCTAGTTTGGAAATCCACTATGGAATTCGATAGAGAAGCAGATAACGAACTTGAATTCTCAAGCAAATCATCACGTGGTATCAAAGTTCATCGGACGTTTGAGTCCATGAAACTCAAACCCGAGCTTCTTAAAGGAATTTATGCTTATGGATTTGAGGCACCGCTGGCAATTCAAAGTAGAGCCATTGCTCAGATCATTGGTGGAAGAGATACCATAGCTCAAGCACAATCCGGAACAGGTAAAACCGCTACCTTTACCGTGGGAATGCTACAAGCACTTGAAACTGGATCTAGGAAAACCCAGGCTCTTGTGCTTTCTCCAACACGTGAACTTGCCGTTCAGATCAATTCCGTGGTCACTGCCCTCGGAAGTTATATGAAATTGCATACTCACGCGTGTACCGGGGGTCGTCAGGTCGGAGATGACACGAAAAAGTTGACCTCGGGACAACACGTGGTCAGTGGAACCCCAGGCAGAGTTCTTGATGTGATAAAACGCCATCATTTACAAACACGTGACGTGAAGATGCTCGTTCTCGATGAAGCAGATGAGCTTATGACTAAGGGATTTAAGGAACAGATATACGACATTTACCGTCATCTCCCGTCCAATGTGCAGGTTGTGGTTGTTAGTGCCACCATGCCTCGAGAAGTGCTTGATATGACGGCTCGTTTCACTACTGATCCTGTTCGTATATTGGTGAAACGTGAGCAAGTGTCACTTGAAGGCATTCGTCAGTATCACGTGCAATGTGAGCGTGAAGAGTGGAAGTTCGATACCCTTTGTGATATCTACGATTCTGTGACTATCACGCAGGCGGTGATTTTCTGCAATACAAAAGCCAAAGTGGTTTGGCTTGCTGACCGTCTTCGTAAAGCCAACTTTGCCGTTGCTGCTATGCACGGTGATATGCCGCAAAATGAACGTGATAGTATCATGGCCGATTTCCGTTCTGGTGCATCACGTGTTTTGATCTCTACCGATGTTTGGGCTCGTGGTATCGATGTCCAGCAGGTTTCGCTTGTGGTAAACTACGATTTGCCTCTTGATAAGGAAAATTATATTCACCGTATCGGTCGTTCCGGCCGTTTTGGCCGTCGTGGTACCGCCGTTTCTTTATTGACCAGAGACGATACCGATACTCTTCGTGAGCTCCAAAGACATTATAGGGTGAAGATCAGGGAAATGCCTGCCCTGTTGGAGCTTTAAGCACCAGACTGCCGAGCCCGGTCTGCTGCTTACATAATCGATCAATACCCGATTACGTAATCTGATGCCCCGATTACGTAATCTTGTCGTGCTTTCTATCCCGCTGATTACATAATCTGCAATATACCCGACTCGAGATCAGCTTGTCGGTGCATTTTGACCATCAAAGGAAGTGCCTGTCTCTGAGAAAATAACCACTTTGAGGAATCGTTGCCGGAGAATATGGCTCAATATTCCTGGCTCCATATATCATTGCTTACGTAATCAGTCACGGGTATGCTGCTTGAGTTTAGATGATATACTAATTCAAGGGGATATATATTGAGGTTAATACTAATTGAACGTGAAAAGGCAACCAAATAATGATTTTTAGCTTGAGAAGAAAATTTGTCATTTATGTCTTTAGTATGGGCACTCATGTACTCTGTATATTGTAAGAACAATACAGAATCTCGTTTATACTATAAAATCAGAGTTCTGAGGTTATGCCTGATGCAATAAATATATCATGAATGTAGAATTATGCAATAATGAGAATATCATTACAATGCTGTGACGGCAGCAATAGTGAACATGCCAGAAACCCACAACTTTCGACTACAGTGGAAAGGCTCTGATTACATAATCAATTATTAGCATCGTGGAATCAACGGATTACCTTCAATCTCACCAGCTGGGGCTTTATGGCCGTATTATGGAAGCACAGATCGCCACAGTCCTAAAAGGCAGGATTACATAACCAACCATTCAGATGATTACATAATCAACAATTTGGATCATTCCTTATTACATAATCAACCCATTTGATAATCACCCGATTACAAAATCAAAGACATTTTCTGCCAGTCATCAGTATTTGATCCATTCATGTCAGGAGAAGCAGATTGCACTGGCTATCCGGGGGAAGTGTCCATGGCATGAGTTGATGTGATATTTTCCCGATTACGTAATCAAAGGAACCTAACAACGAAGAGGCAAATTAGTAGAATAAAGGTAAAATTCTCAAAGATCACTTTTGGTTTGTACTTCGAACACCAGTACTAATGTATATAAATCATTGATCCGCTTATTTACGTCATGTAAGTGTTCAATTTGCTCTTTTCTGTTTCGATCATGGTCATCAAATGACTAGGTATTGTGGTTAAAATGTTTATAAGTACTTTACTTCAAAGGACATTTCAAAAAAGGGGAATTACAATGTGTAGAGCATATATCCGGAACTATAATATTCTAGTCTGAATCTAGAGATCAATGATCAATATACAATAATTATTCGCTGAACCGTGGCAAATGGCCATAGTATCGATTATTCATTGATTACGTAATCAAGAGGATTGTAACGCATTTAATTGTCGATATCAAATGGATATGGCGTGGAATAGAGCCGATTCAGTAGCATCAATGGTGTTCTTATCTAAACACGCCACAGCTCCCCAACACAGGTGATCAGTCGATAATTTACCGTTTACGTAATCAAGAATATATCGGTGCGTTCAACTTAAAAGATCACAAGCGGGATTTCAGGGCCATGGGAACAGTCATATTATATAGACTAGTCTGGAATCATTACGACTACGGCCGTGGTAGATGATCAACTACAACTGATTCAAACCTGATTACGTAATCAAAGAGATAATATTGCGGCAACTTTCAACATGAAAACCGGATTCTATAAAATAGATAGTTTGATTACCTGCGCGAAATTAGTAACAATCTGAAATGATCCTATAACGGGTGACACCAGATGATCAAAGACATGTGATTATTGAGTGATTACGTAATCAAAAATAATCAGTGTGTTCAACATCACAACCGGACAATCCACTTCTGCGGGTAACAATGCATAAATCTGCTGTAGAAGTTCATGAATCAAGTCATGGAACTCTAAAGCCCTGGCTAAAACTGTGGCAGGTGATCGTAACATTATTTGTTGATTACGTAATCAGACAAATTAGAGTGTGTTAAATTACAAGATAGGCTCCGGAATTTGAAGAATTGTCAGTACTCTGTCTTGGCTAAACCCAGGACAGGGACTTCCAGGTGGCAGCATCGCTCACATCACGACTAGTTTAAGGGCAGTAATAAACCTACCACAGCTTCGCCAAGATAGGCGACCTGCATATAATCAAGGATATATGAGGAGTTGTTTTAGACTACAAACAGGACTTTTAAGGGTAAGGTGGCACTTCAAGGGTTAAAAAATGGAATATAGTTAGCTTTGGGTAACGCCACGGCTAGTGCCATGCTTGTGCCACTTGCTGCAGCTCAAAGAATTATTGTTTGATTACGTAATCAAGAAGATAGTAGTGCATTCAAAATTCAACAGACAAATGTTCCAAACCTAAAGTGGGACTGTCTTGGTCGTAGCTGTGGAAGTACACTTGGATATGGGGATTGAGCTAGCTGTGGCTAACACCACGGCTAGTTTCATGTTAATGGCAAGTAATCCATGAAACTGATTATCCCTGATTACGTAATCAGAGTTATATGAAACTTCTTTAAGACCTGTCTCTTGAAGACGAAGGTACAGCCACCACAGCGGGACTATGGACGATACAATTTAAAGAATCCAGAATCTATGGTGCCCTGGCAGTGGAACTGGCTACAGTTCCGCCTTGGCAAGTGACATATGGATTATTGCCTGATTACGTAATCAAGGAAATAATCGTGCACTCAATCTCAAGTACCAAACCTTGTAGACTTAGCAGTGCCACGAAAACGACAGTACAATTTGTCATGAAAATGAGAACTGCCGCAGCTTACGCCATGGCAGTATGGAAATAAAGCTACCATGGCTACCGCCATGGCAGCCTGCATATAACCCCTCCTGCATACCCACGGATTATAGTCATCGCAAAAGCTCGTCTATTCCCATCTTCACCCATCCCACCATGGACTCCCAGTACCTCGCCGCGTTGGAGGAAACCCTCCAGCAGACCTTCAACCCGCAGACGGTCAAGGTGGCCACGTCCAAATTGTCCAAGGACTTTTACTCCAGTCCTTTGGCTCTTCCATCACTTTTGCACATTTTGCACAATTCTCCTCAGGATCAAGTTAAGCAGTTGGCCGCCGTGGAGGCCCGTAAGCTTATTGCTTCTAAATGGGAGTCCGTTGATGGCTCTATGAAGCCGCAAATCAGGGAGCTGTTGTTGAACTCCACCTTCACTCAATCTTCTAAGTTGATTCGCCACTCCTGTGCACGTGTTGTGGCAGCTATTGGAGAAGTTGACCTTGATGCTAATCAATGGCCTGATTTGTTGCCTACGTTGACTGGTGCTGTTCAAAGCTCCGATGCTCAACAGAAGGAAATGGCCGTTTACACTTTGTATGTGTTGTTGGAGACGCAGATTCCATCTTTGCTTCCACACCAGGATGATTTTGTTTCGCTTTTTGCTGGGTTATTGGCTGACCCAACTTCTCGTGACATTCGTGTGAATGCAGTTTTGTCCCTTGATGTTCTCTCTCAGTTCATTGAGGAAGACGAAGATATCAATGAGGCCACTGCTGCCAAATTCAAGGCTGCCATTCCTGGAATGGTGGATGTTTTGAAGGAGATCATCGCTGCCGATGACTCTGAAAAGGCCAAATCTGTTTTCAACGTTCTCAACTCCCTTGTTTTCTTGGACAACCGGTTGGTCGGAGATCAGATTCTTGCCTTGGTGCTGATTCTTGCCGAAATCGCCGCCAACGTCTCCTTGGACCCAGAATACAGATGCATGGCTCTCCAATTCTTGATTTCCTGTGTTTCTTTGCGCAAGTCCAAGTTGGCTTCCAACGACTTGGGTCCTCAACTTACCTCGGTGGCTATGCAGATTGCATCAGAGGAAATCGACGTGGACGATGAGTTGAATAATGAAGATGAAGAAAATGAAAACGAGGAATCCTCTCCACCAACTTTGGCTTTGCGCTTGATGGCTATCTTGTCAGGAGAATTGCCTCCTTCTCAGGTGATAACTCCATTGTTCGAGAACTTGCCAGCCATGGTTTCTTCCCAAAACATCTTTGCTCGCCGTGCTGGTCTTCTTTGTCTCGGTGTGGCCTCCTCTGGTGCCCCAGATTTCATGGTCACTCAATTGGCTAAAGTGGCTCCTGTTCTCATCAGCGGATTGCAAGACCCAGACACCGTGGTTAAAGTGGCAGCAGTTCGTGCAGTGACACAATTGTCTTCGGAATTGCAGGACTCCATCGCCGAATACCACGAGCAGTTGTTGCCTCTTATCGTGGATATCATCAATTCTGCCTCTCACGTGATGACCTATAAGCATGCATGTTTTGCTCTTGACGGTATTGTGGAGTTCATGACCCACGATGCCATTGCTCAATACGTGGAGCCATTGATGAACAAGTTGTTCTCGATGTTGCTGGAGGCCAACTCTTCCTCGTTGAAAAGTGCCATTGTTCTGGCTATTGGGTCCACCGCTTTTGCCTCCGGTAAAGGATTCACTCCATACTTTACCCAATCTGTGCAAGTTTTGGAGCCTTTTGTTTCCAACGCTGCTCAAACTGAGGGAATGTCCGAAGACGACATCGAGTTACGTGCTGTCACTTTTGAGAACATCTCCACTATGGCACGTGCCGTCGGATCAGCTTCTTTCTCCACCTATGCTAAGCCATTGGTAGAGGCAGCTTACGTGGCGTTAGCTCTGGAACACTCGCGTATTCGTGAGTCTGGCTTTGCCTTCATCTCCAATATGGCCAAGGTGTACGGGTCAGAGTTTGCTGGATTCCTTGAGAACATTGTTCCTCAGATCTTGAAGTGTTTGGAGCAGGAGGAGTTTTCCTTCAATCTTGAAGGCGACGACGAGGAGGATTTCAACGAAGATGGCGAAGAAAACTTGGAGAATAAGTTCCAGGTTAACACTGGCATTACTATTGAGAAGGAAATCGCCTCCGTTGCACTCGCCGAATTGGCCATGGGCACCGGTGCTGCTTTTGCTCCATATGTGGAAAGCTCCGTGACCACGTTATCCGAGCAAATCGAGACTTCCTACGGTATGAGAGAAGCAGCCATGAATGCTCTTTGGAAGATTGTTCGTGCTATGTTCAAAGCCACTTATGGCGAATCCTTCAAAGCCCCTCAAGGAGTTCCTCAACAGCCATATGTGAACGAGTCGCTTTTGCTGTTGATCTCCAAGGTTCGTGAACTTACCATTGCCAATCTTGAGGAGGAATTTGAGTTGACCTTGATTGGATGTGATCTTGACAATTTGGGAGAGGCTCTTCAAGAGTTTGGTGCAGTGGCTGTGGTCAGCAGTGCCGCTGACACTGGATCTTTGGAGAAGTTGTGTCATATTTTGATGAGCATTTTGAAGAAAGAGCATCCTTCTCAATTGGACGATGAGGAGCCAGTGGACGATTCAGAGGACATTTCTGAGAATGAGGCCCTCTTGTTCGAGGCTGCTTTGGAAGTGTTGATTCTTTTATCGTTGAAATTGGGCGGTGATTTCGTCAAGGTTTTCGATACTTTCAAGGATACCATTCTCTCCAATGTCATGTCCAAGAGCAAAAATAAGCGTGTGAGTGCCATCGGAGCATTAGCCGAGATCTCCGTCGGATTAAAGGATAAGAACACTCACGGTGGTCAATTGATGGAGATTTTCATTGACCGTTTGGCTAACGATAAGTCGTTGGAAGTTAAGGGTAACGCTGCTTATGGTGTGGGAATCATTGTGGAGAACACCTCGGGTGATTATTCCGGGTCTTACCAGAACATTTTGCAATTACTCTTCCATTTGTTGAACCGTACTGATCAGGAAGCTAATCTGGACGACCAAGAAACAAAGGACGTGGTTAACCGGTCCAACGCTAATGCCTGTGGATGTGTTGCACGTATGGCATTGAAGAACGAACTGGCTGTTCCTTTAGAGCATGTTTTGCCTGCCTTGTTGGGACATTTGCCTGTTCAAGCAGCACCAGAAGAAAATGTCCCTATTTTGACGTGGCTCATGCGGTTATATGAAAGAGGTAACCAACTCATTGTTCAGAACTCCCCAAGAGTTATTGCCATTCTTGCTGAAGTATTTACAAAGGAGGCTGAGAGAGTGAAATTGGTGGAAGAATCCACTTTGGGTCGTGAGGAATACCTTGATAAGATGAAGCAATTCCAAACGGAGGAATTGAAGCAAAAGGTTGTTCAATGGGTGAAGTTTTTGAATGAATCTTATGCTCTGGAGGTGGCCAAGTATGATATTTTGAAGGTCTAGACATCGAAGACATTGTTCTCGAAGAGAAGAATGGATAATATAGATAACCGTGGATAAATAAGATATCAACTGCAGTTATACGATGGCAGAAAGGCTAATATTAGCAAGAGTGATAATACACTAGAATAGTGGTTTAGATAAGAATATCACAATATCGATTTAGTATACACTGACATATATGTATGGGGATTAGATAAATTCTGGATGTTAGTGACTGTAGAATTCGATAAAGTTACCAATCCAATCCTGATAATTGTATTTACCCTAGAAGGATGGGTGATTTTATGCTTCTCTTATAAATATGTATATAATTCTATATTACGCTTATCTTGTAAATTTCATTCCATAGAAACATATTCATAGTTAATTACGATGACTATATTCCATTGTTCACAATGACGATTCGAAATAAGCTTACGATAATCATTAATAAATGAATATGATATGAGCTAATTCTCCAACTTGAACTACCCAGGTAGTGATGGCATTAGCTACTTTAAGAACTAAGTTGTTATATACCACTATATATACCACTACTCTTATATAATACAATTCTTCTATTACAGCATTCATAGTATCCTCCTCAATCTTACACTATTATTATGCTACACCACTATTGTGCTACGAAAGTCTTTTATATTCTTATGTTATACTATTCTTGTATTACAGATATCTATATTACACTACCCTTATATAATCTTGATTTAACTATTTTATATTACCTTAATCTTATAGGATACTTTTTATATTACGGTATCTTATAGTATACATTATCTTATAGTATACATTATCTTATAGTATACATCATCTTGTAGCATACAATTCTTATAGTCCATATATCTGCTATTACAGGAATCGTATCTTGTGAAACGTACAATACTGTAAACAAATGGCAAATTTATTATAAATTATATCGGAACATATTTTAGTAAAAAAGATATTCTTCTCTATAACTTATGATCACGGTCTTCTACATTTTTTAGACATTTCAATCCTACCACCAAAAGATTCTCCAACTTAGTTGCGGATTCTGTATTCTATTCTATTCTATTCTATATTCTCTCTATTCTATATATTCTCTATATTCTCTATATTCTCTATATTCTCTATATTCTCTATATTCTCTATATTCTCTATATTCTCTATATTCTCTATATTCTCTATATTCTCTATATTCTCTATATTCTCTATATTCTCTATATTCTCTATATTCTCTATATTCTCTATATTCTCTAT